>PPHD01002477.1:5224-35646 GCA_002909625.1 Bambusicola thoracicus | reverse complement strand
AAACAAGTGATACACAATATTATTGCTCACAACCTGCCAACTGATGCCCAGCGAGTCCCTGAGCACTGGCATCCTCCAGTCAACTCCCCTTTGGTATGGGGAGTCTTGGTTGTTTCACTTCCCAATTTCTTGTGCACCCTCAGCCTTCACTCTGGCAGATCTGCATGAGAAGGGGACAAATCCTTGGACTGGCGTAAGAATTGCTCAGTAATGATTAAAGTGTTGATGTGCTAAAACATTTTTTTCTTCCTAAATTTAGAACACTGCACCATACCAAAACTAAAAATCAAACCAAATCAAACCAAAACAAAAAACTCCCAGCCAAAACCAGGACGAAACTTCTGTTTGAGTTTAATTCTCCAAGACTTTCAAGCGCCCATTTACTGAAAATATTTGTCAGCAATAGTTAACTCAACAAGCTTCATTTCAAAAAAAAAAAAAAAAAAAAAATAGAGATATTAAGAAAACATTCAGAAAAGAAGCTACAATTGAAAAAAAGATTTTTCAAAATAATGAGATTATCTAAGTCTTTTTTAATTTCTTATTTTGAGATGTAAATTTATGGCTACTATTTCCCCACATCATGATGTTTCCTAATCCTGTCATTCTTTTAACTTTTGCTTTTATGCATAATTTATTCCTTATTTTCTCTTAATGCATTTCATAGATAGTAGCGTTGCTGCAGTATTCACTTTTCCTTTCCTCTATCTATTCTGCTTCCCATTATGACCTACAAGGGCTTAATTCCCACACTCTCTCTTGCCTATCTATTTAAATGTTCACCAAAATATCTACTGTTAACTTTTAAAGCAACATCATTAGGTTTTAAAGTCAACATCCAGGGAGCAAATGAGAGAAGTAGAACTGTCTCTTTCCTGAGTCCAGTTTTCCATCTGTTCCCAGCCTTAGGCGTTGCACCAGTTTACAGTCTGCTAACAACTGCAGGTTTTCTTCACAACTGTGAAAGCTAGAAACAGTATTTTTCTTTAAAAAGAAATGATTTTATATGAAAGTTTAGAATATGTGGGACCTTAGTGTAACATATGGGTTATATATGAAACAGGTCAATTTGGCCCAAAGCCTTAAAGCATAAGTGGGCATTTGACATCATTGCATAATTAAATTCAGTGGTGTAAATCAGAAAATGTGCACGTAGTTGACTCAGCATCTGCAGTTGTATGAAGTGAGAAAGGTTAAGTTTGGTTATGTAGCTTTAAATTCTCCATATACTTACTAGTTGCAGAAGGTATGGCAGAGATGGGTGAAAGCTTTGCTACTGAAAAGGTGCTGTGTGCCACACAAGACAGGCAGAGAAGTGATGGAAAATCATTCAAGGGCTGGTAAACCACAAAAAATACTACATGCAGGATAACATACTGGCTTTGTCTGGGTTTCTCCAGCTTACTGCTGGCAAAAGTACTCTGGTTTTCTTGTTACCCCGCTCTCTACATTTACTGCCATTACTGACAAGAGAAATGGACCAAGTATGTAAAGAAGTTAGAGTCTGATTGTGGTTGCTGAGGGAGAGACCATGCATTGCCACAGTTATGGATTTTTAAGCAGGTTTCAGATAAGTGGGCCACAGGTACAGCAGCTGAACCTTTCAGCTTTCCATGTCCCAGCTGCCGCTGGGAGAAAGGGAAACGCTGCTGTGTCCACTGTACAGTACAGACTGAAGGACTGTGAGAACAGATGTACCTCTGCTTCATTCTGGTGGGCACAGCTGAGCTGAACGTGGACTACCTTGGTTAGGGGTAGCAGCACATGTAAGGGGGCACAGGCTGCTTGCTTCACTATGCACCCAGCATCTTCTAGCACTGGGCTGCTTGCTCCTTGTGGGCTACAAAGCCATGCACTGAACTGAGCTTATTCAAAATTTGAGTTGAATTCAATTCTACAGGGTGGCTTCTCTATCCGGAAGGGTATTTATCTGCTACATAATTATTTCCTTTAATTCCATTTTTAAGGAAAGGAACATTGGAGTGGCAGATTGTTGCAGATGTTGCAGATGGTCTTTTTCCTTTGGCCTCTGTGGACCAGTAACAGTGAAAACTTGCTGAAAACCTGCTCCTGATTAATGAGTGCTTAGTCGTGGGTGTGGTGATGCCAACTTTCAGTACTCCTGCACTGTAGGATTAATTTCAGAGAGGATCCTTGCACCTGTGTGGGCCGGCAGCCTCATATATTCCAGTGTGGGCCAGGCTGCCCCAGTGAGGAGAGGGTCAGGACTTTCCCCCGTGAGCTCAGTGCTGGATTCTTGCCGTGAGTCATTGCTGAGCACTTCTGTCGTGTCTGATATGCTCTGGCACCAATTATCTTTGCTCCTATTGCCTTCAATCAAAGAGGGAGATAAAATCACATCTCTCCTTTGCTTTGTAATATTTAGGAAATATTTCCATAAACAAGAGGGTTTTTTGGAAAAGCAAGTGCATATTTGTCTGATGTTGTCATGTACAGGCTCGTTGCTAAAAGGTATTGCTAGAGCAGTGAGGAGCTGACACAGGCAGATTTACTGGAAGTTATACACGTAAATTCTAGGTCAGTTCTTTTCATGAACATAGACTATATGGTCCTCTTTATCCTGGAAAATCCATTTTTTTTCTGAAAGCTCCTATTGTACTAAATGCAGTAGAGATTAAAAGTGCTAGATACTTTATTCAAAACATGTCTCCCTTAAATTACAACAGGTTACTTTGCAGCCAGACATCTGAAAGCCATGTGCTAAATAAACTGTACATTATACAGAAAAGGGTGTTAAAAATCCCCTGAAGTTGGAGAAAAATGAGAGGCAGGGAAGAAAAATATGATTTTGGCAATTGTGCTCAGCACACAGGCTAAACTGAGCTTTGTCTCTGTGGTTCCTCTAGCAAGGAAGCCATATGTCTTGAATGTGGTTCAAGTATATTGCAAGCTCGAGTTGCTGAAGGAGGTCACTGGTGATGACTGGCAATATTGTAGAGCTCTGCACATGCTCCAGATAGGGAGTTAGAGTACCATATACACACTTATACCCTGGTACACTTTCAAATGGTTTAATTGCTGAGGCTTAGTATTTTCTCAGACTACATCACAGGAAAAAAACCCAACCAAACAATAACAACACACTGAAAGCAGCAAATGACAGAGTCAGGGTACCCATTCTGATCCACTGAATTTCTGTAAATCACTTGATAGGAAGATTCACAGCTATAGGGCAAATCTACTGCTGTTGGAACAGTAAACTTACATTACCAAATTTAAGCACAATACTTCTGTTAACTTGCCGGTAGTTTAGTACTTACATTAATTCAATTAATATGCCTGCTTTTTGTAGCTGTATTATCTGTCCAGGAAATAGAGCTCCACCATCAGCCTGAGTGAAATGATTTTATCACACAAAATAATGCAGCAAAACTGTACACGTGTTGAGAGGAACAGTGGGGCACGGCCACTTCTGTGCAGAGTACTCTAATTTCTAAAAATGGTCTCGGTTTTCAAGCACTTTACTTGAACAAGAAGATTTAATTTATTTGTTATTTTACGAAGCATTTTTATGTGTAGAAAAAGTGCTACTTGTTTGCACTTGCTGGTTATGTGGCATTCTTACATGATTTCATGCTTTGCTGATGGAAAATTAGACCCTTGTGTATTATAAAAGAATAGAAGATAGCTATAGAATCAGGATGCGATTGCCTCAGGACATTCTGTTGACAGCTAGAAATATATACAGACAAAGCAATGTCACTGGATGCTAATGTGAACTATACAAGTTGATGAGTACTGTAAATCCCTGTAAAAAGAGAAATCTATACCCTTTTATTTTGCAGGCATTTGCCTTTAAAATTACCAGTTACAACAGTTCTATAATTTTGTAATATATAACCATTGCTAAGATTTTATAATTTTTGACATGCTAAAGCACAGATATGGTGTTGGGTTCGTTTTGTTTTTTTTGCTTGTTTGTTTTCTAGTATGTCTGTACTCTGAAAATATATTAACCTTTCCTTGTTTACTAAACCTTTGCTTCATGTTTAGGTGAAACTGTTACCTGTTTAAGGGGAAACTGACTGCATAAGACATGCCAGACTGACCCAGTACTGAGTTAGAGAAATAGGTCTTAGCTTTTGAAACTAAAGCAAGATGGATCAAAGTGACCCTGACATTACAGGATCTTTCATGGCCTCTTTGTGTTTCCCACATCATCCCCTATAATCAGCCTAGATGTTCTGTACAGACCACATCTCAGTAAAAAAGTATGAATTTGTTTCTGCTGAGCCCATCTATCATTCCCAACAGATTACAGTATAGTTTCATTCCTGAGGTGTAACTATTTGCTCTACTGCTACCATTTTCTGAAAGACTCTCTTAACAACTCAGCTCAAGTAAATCTGTTTTGATATTGCCTGCTTCAATCTATCTTTCTTATTTGTTTAATAGCAGAAGTATATAACAGCAACAGCAATACAGTAGCTATGTACAAATCTGTCTACACCATCTATATTAACATGATAGCACTTTGGACATCAAATATTTATCCTAATTACAATTCTGTTTCAATCTGAATATGTTTTATGTCAGCAATACTATGTCTGAGAGAAGAAAAATGATAATTTTCCTCTCAAATATATTGCTGTTGAGGCAGAGTGACTCCGTACTTAAAGCATATATGAGGGCTGCTCCAAAAGTAACGCCTCCTATGTTACCAAGTCGGCCCAGAAAATCAGGGACAGATATTGGTGGTATGGCAGTAGAGGTTGAACCTTCCCACCAATATCTCATTCCATATTGTTGCCATGCAACAGAACTCAGCAGAGTGCCAATCTGAGAAAATGGCATCTGACATGGAAGTGCAAAGGTATGTCAATTAATTCCTCCATGTGGAAAAAAAAAAAATTGCACCCACTGGCATTCATCATAACTAAGAGGCATTACATTTGGAGCATACCTCTGAACAAAAAAAGTGCAACAGTGGGCTCTGAATGTACAAACTGTCTTCCTTATAGGTTTATTATTTAATTTTTTCTTTGTTCATGAATCCTGTATTTGTTTTCTAGATAGCTGTATACTCAAGCTAGCAGTTTTATCTTTCTAGTTTCTTCCTTATGTGAAACCAGATGTATATCTCTACAGAAAGTGTAGACCCAAAGTTTGCCCCACAATGAGTGAGAACTCTGTGTTCTGTATTTAAAGGAAGCCTTTAAAGTTGGAAAGTGGACTTGAGAAGTGGCTAGCAAATATGTTGTATCTTCTTCACACTGGGAAACAAATATGGAACTAAAATTTCACATACTTCAAATGTTATAGATATGTTTAGAAAGATAATTAAATATATGCTTGCATGAGTTTGATTGGTTGATATAAGAATTTAGAAAAGAGGAAATAGATACTGTCAGATTAAAATCTGGATAGTAGATATAAATAGTATACAAAATCTGGTAGGAAAAACTTTACAGAGCTGAACTATTTCATTTATCTTGTAGAATTTCTTGAGCATGGAAAAGGAGAACTAATTTTTATGTTCTGAATTCTGTATTTTAAAATACAGAATTATTTTCTGTGCAAAAATAAGAAAGCCTTTTACAAACCTTCCTTAAGTTAGGCTATTAGAGTCTCTAAGTAGTTGTTAGATGACAGACAAGAATTGTTTTACTAAAAATGTCTACAAGACAAGGAAAAAGAATAGGAAGAAATGATATATATATTTTTTTCTATCAGAAATGCTAGCAATGGATTAATGGATTAAACTGTGGCCCTGTATTATGTAATATAGTTATTAATAAATTACAATTTAAAATATATTATAAATGAACAGAAGATTGCTATAGAATCAGGATGTGATTGCCTCAGGGGTAGTGTAAAGCAGTGAAGCAAACTTTGCAGAAAATTAGTAGAGCTTGTGAGGAATTTCACAAGGAACTATTTAAAGTTGGGAACAGCGTGGCACACCAAGCTCAGTAAGCATTCTCATTTCAGAAACCTCAGAAACTTAGCAGACAGCTCAGTGAAGCTATCTGCTCCATGTATGATTATTGTTAAAATGGGTAGCAAATATTTGTATCCAGTGAGAAGGAGAAGAAATAGAAAAAATTCAAGTGCCATTCTGTGAAATGAAGGCATGACTTCATCTAAAGTACTGTGTAGGGTCATTAGTGACCTTTCAGAGATTTGGAAAAAGGCTATGAGAAACAGGAGGAAAATATTAAAACTGTGCAATGAAAATTAGTGTTATTTACCTTAGAGAATAGTAGAGAAAAAAATTAGTCAGATAAAATGATGAAGATAAATGAGAACAGTCTGTTCTTGTCTTGTAAATCAGGAGGGTGCTCAAAACTGAATGACTGTGAATTCAAACCTAGTAAATAGAAGTATGTGTTCACACAGACACAGATCGAGCTGAGAAGCTGATTTTCTACTTTATGTCAGGGAGGTCATTAATTTAACAGAGTTGTAATAAGGGATGGAAATTTAACTGAGTAACAACTGTATCCTGATGTATACCAATTAGAAAAAGAAAGAAGCAAGCAAACAAAAACAAAACAAAACCAAACTGAAACAAATAAAACCAAACCAAAACAAAAAAACTACCGCACATCAGAAAAATCGAGTCTTGGAGAAGATAGAAAGCATTCAAGCTACAGATAAATTTTTTATACCTGTCTAGCTATTGGGAATAAAGATGTAATTTTCCTGGGAACAGATGGAAAGTACATCCTGCTCTCTGACTGAAGTGGAGTTTGTTGCAAGATAGCAAGGGCTGTGGTGAATAAAGGGTATTGTCTTGTAAGTTAATAAGTAAGACATTTCCTGTGCTCCCACTAAGTTCTCCCTAGCAGAGGAGCCTTCACTAGCAATACTCCTTGGAGTAACGCAGCAGAGGCCAACTATTACCATCCACTTCTAAGCCTGCTTATGCCCACTGTTCTGGGATCCAATTGCAGAGGAGGAAAGAAAATCTAGGTAAATGTAGCCATGGTTACCAGTCAAGGGAATAAAGAGATTTTAAATATGCTAATACCCACTGTTGCTTTTATACAGAAAGTACGGGAAATCTGTTGGACAAATGCATCCTAATGCTCAGATTTTACAAGCTGGCAGTCAACTATCCATTGAGAGTTACTTGCGTGTACCTTCTCCAATGCTATGTAATACTAGTATTTTCATTCCTTTATGGGAGGTCCTTGGTGCAGATCAGGACATGAGCAAATTCAGTGTGTAGAAGTGCATTAATAAAAAAATTCTAGATGTACTGACTTTGTTTTAGTTAGTACTTCATTGACACAAACCATATTTCTTCACAAATTCCCAGTTCCTGACTTTTCTCCTGCATTTTGTATTTTCTATCCTTTAATTCATCAACAAACATTTCATGATACTATTATGAATAATTAACTGTGGTGTAGAACCAAGTTATTTTATAACATATGCAGGAGCTCTATATTAAAAGAATGATAAGCTGTAAGTAAAACATTCAGTTTACACAGATGCAGAAATAAGGTTGACTCTCCATATGCAAGCATTGTGTTGCTATTTCTACTCAAATAAAATTCAAATATAAATAAAATTTAAATCAACTGGAAAAATATGAAATTGTGCTACTCTTAATTAGCCTGGTTTAGATTGGTATTCCTTGCATAGCCAGAATCTTAAATGTAGAATAAGAGTTTGGGAGTAAAACTTTATTTTCAGAACATAGAAATACTGAGAGGAGTCTTTATCTGCATGTTAGTACTTCTAGGGTCAAAAAATACTAGGAATCCTTTTATAAACCAGTAGATGGTAATTTTACTAGCTGCAATTTTTGAAGTGTATGCTTTAAGAACAAATGGGCTGACATTAACTTCTTTACTCTTCTAAGATCCACTGTTTGCATCTCATTTTAAGGAAGCAAGTAATAGCAACTCCCACTTTCAACTCATCTCTTCCTGATAAGGAAACCATTTCTGAAGTTATTTCCAAATCTCCTCAAGTAATTTAAAATAATACAAATCATTTAAAAATGTGTCATCTGAAAACTGGTGACTTTAGCCAAAAATACTAGCTTGATATTTTTTTCTTATATCCTTGTTTTTCTCAGTTGTTTTCTGTTGTTTTTATTAAATTATCCCATAACTAATATCATATTTCTATTTGAAAGGACAGAATTTTGCTCATGAGAAATTCATATATTTCTAAGGAAATGCGTCAGAGATATATCTTTTGGTATAATTTCATTTCCTTGGGAGTGTAATTTTAATATATTGTATATTACATATATATTTATATAAATATTTAATGCTATAATTATAATACAATGGTATTAAGAAATGGACATACAGTTGAAAAAGAAACTGGAAGCATGGGATAGAAGAAAAATCAAATAAATATATGCCAATCTTGTACCTCTATGTGATTAAAATATAAAGTGGAGAGTTCAAATTGTTATTGGGAGAAGCAAGATTTTATGCATTATTGTGTAGCAAAAGCATTGTGTCAAATTCAGTACTGGAGTACAGAAGGCTACTGGAATTTTTCCTTTTCATCCTGGATACTGACAATGTTCCTAGCCCTGCCTCTTAAATCTGGAAGATATGGTGACAAGGACCTATTTAAATTAAACAGTTGAATTTGTGTCTTGCTCATGTTAGGTGAAAAGTGTTACCTATATTCATAAATGGCCCAGGGCCAAATTCAGCCCATACATATGCCCTTTTCCAGACCACTGAATGCTTCTGAAATCAGAACATGGCCATCACACTTGATAAATTGTAAATGGATGCAAGCCTTCATATCTTGTGTGCAGTTATGCATTCTTAAGGCACAAAATGAGCTGAATGCTGGACAGAGCATACACCCCTGGAGCCACTAAGAAGACATATGGCATAATCCAAGGCAGGTGTTTGTAAATCCAAAAGATCACATTAGACCCCTTAGGCTACATTCTGAATGACAGCAGTGGGATTTTGTAGTTTATCTAGGACCCCAAATTAAGTTGTCACCCTTAATTTGTGGAAGATCACCTACCAGGGGCAAAAGCAAGTTAGAAACTTTTTCTTGTTTGTCAAGTTGAATTCGTTTCCATTTATTGAAGGCTACATTTTCCTGTAGATGTATCTGTTTAAAATGTCTTTTAACTTTTGGTTAAGTAACTTTGTTGTTGTTTTTTAAATTTGGAAAAAGGAAATAGGTGTGCCGTGAGTAGCCAGTGGTATGGGGTTGTCTGGGACATGCACACGTCCTTTTCCAGAAGGATCGTTTGAACACATGCTGAATTATGGAAACCTTCTTTGATTGATGAATTCAGATCGGCTTTGGCAGATGTACATTCCAAAGGAGTAGATGAATACATATAAACCATCGAGCTTAGCAGAAAGTACTGCTCAACACTGTAAACTGCCAACTTTATCATCTTTAAGTAAAAAATACAGTTTTTCTTCCCAACAAAGACTTTTTATAAAAGCAATAAGGTAACTGCATGAAGTGTGCTTATCATGATATAATCACACCCCAGGGGGAAAGAGAGGTGCTCGGCTGCACCTCATGCTTTGTAATGACCCAGGGGTGTGATTATCTTATGATAACCACACTCCCTGTCATGCCTTATTGCTTATATATTCCACATGTCATAATGAATCCTGAAGCACTTTCTAGGTCTCATAGCAAAGGCAATGACTTTGAAGTATAGGAAGTAGTCAGATTTTCTAGGTACATACAGATTAATATTGTATACATTAGGAGGAATTATGAATGACTACTTATCTGTACTAGCCAGGCCATAGTTTTTAACTGTTTCTGGGTTCTTTAGGTTTCATGTGGTATTTAATGGGAATGTGCTTAAACTGTTCTCTGTAAGTGCAGCACAAGGACTGTGAAAGTTTGACCACCATTTTTCAGGACTGTGGAAGAGATGGCATACTGTTAGGATAGTTCCTTAAAATTATAAAGAATATAATAATCTGATTTTACTACAAAAATTTTGTCCATTTACATGGTCTTTAATAGAATATTAAAATTCTAAAAAATTCAGGTTAAAAAATTCTGAAACTCAATATACCAAATTTTGGAAAGGAATAGAAAAAGAGTTTGAAAGGCCTGTCTTTAAAAAGCTGACTGAATGTGCCACCAATAGCTCCTTTATTGAAACTGTAGGAAGAAACTGTATGTTATTTGGAAACATCTATTTAAAAAAAATTTCTGCACTTTAAAAATAAAAATAGTAATAAATCCTAATTAAAATGAATGGGGTTAATAACAGGTCCATAAGGAACTGGGAGATCAAGAAGCTTCTGAATTCACAATTAGGGGCTGACATAAAAGACAACAGGATAATAAACTAAGCAATTATCTTTGATATACCTTATGGTATAATAGTACCACAGGGTGAATCTGCACCTCAGGGAATGGGATTCTCGGTAACTTTGCAACCTTGTTAATCTGATGTATGTAGCAGTCAACATTTAAATACTACTCCACTTGGCAGGAAAATCTACGGTACAGTTTTCTGCCTGTCATCATAAACTGGTTGATAAAGATGATGGCCTTTCATTATGACCAGTGATGGGTTGATTCATTGTAAGCATGGGCTCTGAGATCAGCTAAGTTAACTGCGGGTCACTGCAAAGAATTCTTTGTGTCTAAAATAAAGCTTATTTAGCTCCATAATGCACAAGTGGAGTACTACTGATTACCATAAAGGTCAGACATGCACATTTTAACGGGTGGTAATGAGTAGTTTTAAAGATGTTTGAGTCTTTTCTTAATCTTTCCATGTCACAAGGCTTCTATTGTTATGCACCAAAGAATGTGCCTTTAATTGTACCATTTGCCCTATTGTATCTTGATCATAGAGTGGGTTGTGTGATGTTACTGGTGATAAACGCCTACCACATGTCCTAGTAATTACTAGCCTTCAGTAAATTGCACAGTGAAGTAACACAGAAGTCTAGTAAAACAAAAGGCTCCAAAAAGTTGAAAGCAATATTTTAATAGTTTCGTGTACTACGCCAATCTGTACTAAATGTGAGCTGTCTAAAAAGAAGGTGTAAGAAATAAATAACATTTGATTGTGATTAATAAAGGTGTCTTTGACAGTAGGAAGGGTTTTTAAAATATCTTGTCATATTTTCTGGTTAACTTCCTGTAGATGTTCAGATCAACTTAAAGAGGGATATTGAAGAGCGGGAACTTTCCCTCAGTGAAATTAATGATTGTGGCAAATTATAATTAAGGATATTATTTTGGAGTCTTATGAAGAATGCAATCAGATACATGCTAACCAAACTTGTGCTTTTGGAGAAGATGTCTCAAATATAGCAGATCTAAGCATGTAGTTCTTCTAGTATTGCATAAGGAAGAGCTTTGTGGGAAGATGATGAGTTCAAATAGTTCAAAATAGTGATAAGCACAAGTACTACCTGTTTGTGCATATTGTAATAGTTCTCAAACTGTTAATGTGGTGGGGTCAGTGCCTATTTATACGTTTTTAAAAAGAATTACTTCTTTTTAAAAAGAATTACTTCTAGATAAACTTCTGTCATTTTAAAATGCTGTGAATTGAACCTTATACTTTATATGTTCACAGAGTTGATTAAAACATTTGAAGATTGAATTTCTGCAACCTAGAAGCTCAATTGTGAGGGCAGAGTTACTGAAACACTTTCATCTTCTGACAACCGGTAATAATATTTAGCAAAACTAACAAAGAATTTGATATTATAAAATGATGAAATATTTTAATGAATTATTGAAATTCCTTGATTACTGTAATAAGCTGACCTCAACTCCTCAGAATTTTGCATAGCTTTTTCTAAACTTTGTCATAATGTTAAATTCCTGGGTTTCAGAAGAGACATATCTACCTAGGATTTTATATTAACATCGGATATTTTATATTATCATCAGATATTTTCCAGAGTAAATGAGTGTGTTCATCAGTGAGGATGTTTCATTAGTGAGAAAGAGGAAGAGGTGTGTAGGTTTGCTTGTCTTTTCTGTAATACAGAATCATAATACCCACTGTCAAGAGTACCTCTCTGGCATGCTAGCAAACATGTAGTGGTCCTGAAGATTCCTGAGGTTACTGAAAAACAAAAGCTACATTGGACCTCTGTACCAGTACTTTGTTAGCCATTTTGGAGTATTTCAGGATGAAACAAAACAGATCTTGTATTTATTGCAATGGAAAAATTCTCTATCTGTGAAAATTAAAAACTGCTGTGTTCATAAGAAAAAGGCACATCTTTCAAGGCTATGGGTCTTTAATGTAGAGTTATTTATAATCTACTGAAATAATGCATTCCCAGTTCCCCTTCATTCCTTATCAGATAAAAACCAAATAATGTCATCAGTAACTCCATAGAGGTGAGAAATATTACAAGCTAATGTGTTTGATGAGAGCGTGGTGTGCCACAGAATCATTTCTGAGTTGTTCAGTTTCAGATACCAATGAAGAGTTCCTTACAAAGTAGAGAGCTCCCTTGCCTTTGCATTTTCTTTTTTATTTTAAAAGAGTTCCAAAATATTGATGTTATTATCATGAAGGTTTTATCTATTTTTTTTTGTTATCATTATTCAAAGCTTTTTTTTTTCTCCCAGAGAAGAGTCTTTTGTTTTTTCTTGTATTTGCCAAATTTAACTTTTCTTTAACTCTTTATAATTCTTTTGTAGTATTCCAGTCAAACAATAGGCAAAAATGCAAACCTAAGTGGAACAAATGAAACTTTTCTGAATCCTTTCACAAGCAAAAATTCTCTTAGATGAAACCAGCTGGGTTCATATACCTCTACCTGGTATATAAATGTCCTGAAACCAAATAAGAAAAAAGGAAAAATGAGTTGACTTGTTTTCTGTTGGATTGCGGTTTTTATGCATATCAAAGTCAAATGAATAGCAAATTGAGAAGAATTCACTTATGGTTAGAAATGCAGTGATACTCGTAACTACATAATTGTGTAAATCTATCCTTATTTATGTGAACTTCTTGTAAGATTTACTTCAGGGTATAACCTGTGAAGTGTTAATGATCTTACACTTGCAGTCCTGACTGTCATATCAAATTAGAATATTGTTGGGTTTATTTTTCAAGGAGTTGCAACAAGGATTCAACTTTTTAGATCTACTACTGAGCAATTCACTAAATGAAATCATTTCTGGTTATTAAAATTAATAATAAGTTATCAAATGCTCAATTATATGATGCTGCCACCACTAAGAAATTAGATGCACTTTAATGTTTTTGTACGTAAAAATACTCCCTTATTTTATACTGGGATTGAAGAAACGTACTCCCTCAGTTTCATGAAAAACACACCTACTAAAATCTGTGATAGCTTTAACAATCTATCATCTATGTATTGTCTTCAGAAATTGACCTTTTTTTTTTTTTTTTTTTTTCAGATTATTTTCTTCAGGTTGTGTGTGTGCTTTCACATAACCTAAATAGAAGTGTGTGGATATGCAAATATTGACAATTTTTAACCATGATTATTAAAGTTGGTGATTCTTACTTTCACAGAATACTTCTGTTCAATGACTATGTTGTAGCTGTTAAAAATTCACTTGAGAGGGAGAAACATTAACCTCTTTTCTTTTTCTGAAATGCTTATTAGCAGAGTTGAAAAGTTATGGATTTGGAAGAGGTGATTAATTTTTGTTCATTTTGTATTTTTACATTGATTTTGGACAGGGAAAAGTTTCATCTAAAAATGCTCTTCAACTTACTTGGGACAAACTTAACATGTAAAACCACCTTCATTACTTACATTTTATTATTTTTCTCAAGGAAATAAATGTTAAAAAAAAAACACTGCCTGTGTCCAGGGTATGACGAAGGCATAAGGAAAAGATATTATTAGGTTTCTAGTTTGGGTTTTTTTTTTATCGGTTTTTGGAATGCTTTTCCTTTCCTTTATTGAGCTCAGCCTTTGCTCTGTACAAGTGCTTCCTAACTAATACTCTCTGACTGTAAGAGGAAGAAGGTGGCAGACAGTCTTTTTCTTCTGTATCCTCTTTTTGCATTTTGCTTGCTGAAAAATCTTGGTGGGATATAATGCTGCTAGAAAAAGCCTTGATCTCTTTGTAGTTTCTTTGAGAAAGGGAAGCAGCTTCTGATTTGTAATTATAAGTTACAAATAAATATGTAATTTTCTAATACAAAAATAGCATTCTTTTTTTTAGTAAAATCCTTCTGGAGAATGGCTTCATCTTATTTATTCTGTCTGTATCTGTACAGTAAGGGCATTGATTTATTCAGGTATGTGCAGAGCAATGAATCTGGTGAAGGGACTGGAAAACTACAGTTACAATGAGTGACTGAAGCAACTGTGATTGCTTAGTCTGGAGAAAAAGTGGTTAATCTCTCTCTACAACTGGCTGGAAGGAGCTTGCAGGAAGGAGGGTGGTAGTCACTTTTATCAGGTGAGAAGTGATAGGTTGTGAGGGAATAGGATAGGTTCTGCCTCAAGTTGCAGAAGGGGTGGTCTAGGTTGGATGTTAGAAAGAATTTCTTCACAAAGATGGCAATCAAGCATGGAACAGGCTGACCAAGGAAGTGGTGGAAGTATTTAAGGAATGTGTGAATCTGGCACTAAGGAAAATGGTTTAGTGATGGGACTCAGTAGGTCAGGTTGCTTGTTGGAATTGATATTAAAAAAAGCCTTCTCCAACCTGATTCTATGATTCTATGACTTGTTATGTTCTTAGCTGTTGGTCTGAGCTTTCCCTCTCCTGAATGGCTGAACAGATTCTCCTTTCAAAACCAGAGTAGTGTCAGGTAGTGAGTCAATGTCCTGAAGTTATTATTGTATTAGATTTCTATCTATTTGCACGGACAGGGAACAACAGCTCAAGCTTGTATAATCTTTTTTTTTTTTTTTTTTTTTTCCCCCAGCTAAACAAAGCTGTCTGTAGCTGGATTCAAGATGAAGAGGATGATGGTGATTTTCAAGTAGGACAACAAGTAGGACAGATTCATAGCTTTGTGGTTACTCCAAGCTATACCTTCATATTTAAGTGCTATTTGAAGATCTGAAAGTGAAGGTTCAACTGAGTTTCACTATACTTTTAATGATTTTTAGATACTGTAATGGGCATTTGTCTCTAATATGCTGTTGTATATTGTTGAACAATACAGTAGCTCGGAATGTGTGGATGTTTCATTTTCAGAAAGAACAATAAAGAAATAATAATAAAAAAATGTTCTTTTTTTTAACCTCAGGTATCAGTACCTATATGCTCCTGTAGCCAGGTTGGAATTTATTCCCACCAAGGACCCATGTGTGTATATATGTACATACCAATTGGCTGCTGACCTTTGGATAAGAACTTTTCTGAAGCTGAGAAGCCAGAGGAAAGGGAATTTCTGGGTCTGTGTGTGTGCACTTGTATCACCCAAGTGGCTGAGTGTCCTGCGAGAAGGCAAGCGATTATTAATGACGATAGGAAACTCTTCCTTAGTTCTAAAGGTACGTATTAATTGCCATCTTAGTGTCCATTCAAGCAGAAATGAAAATGGTGGATATCTGCACTTTTACAGAGGCTTTTTAGTTCTGAAAGACTATGCCCTTTGTGTAGTTGATAACCAAATGAGATTGTTCACGCTGCTCAGTCTGCTTTTACAGGACACCTTTAAATAGAAAAATTACTATGAAATTATGCCTGAGAGGTTTCCAACCTCTTCTCTTTCACAGTATAGGAAGAATACATGGAATCTTCTTAGATGCTTGATGATCTAGACATAGAAATTGAATTTAATGTAAATATGCATCCAGAAATGAATCTCCAGAAAATAGGAATATGGCTTATTGTACTGATTTTTGGAGACTCCTAGAAGAGAAAGAAATATGTCATTACAGTCTAATACTTATTCTGGATTTATCAGTGCAGCTGTCTGCACCCCTTTGGGCTGAGCTGACCCACAGAATGGAGGACCAGCTCCAAACCCTCTGCCTCACACTGAGATTGTACAAGGGGTCCAGGAACACCATGGCTGATCAAGAGGTTTGCTGTTGGCTCATCAACTTTAATCTACACAATTTATACACAGACAATGAAGTTATTACTGTAATTTCCAGAGGAATGTTGGAAGAAGAGTGGTTTTCTTTTGTGTTTATGCAGATGTGTAACTCCATTATCTCTCCGCTTACCTACTTATAAAACTACTAATAAACCCTGGACACAGGTGGTGTTTTTTTGACACAAGTCAGAGAATCTCCCAGATTCTGTTGCAGTTTCTTAATTTCTTTTGAGCTGTTCAACAGTGCAGCAATAATTATTACTGGTTAAAAGTAAATGCGTTCCTTATCATTCACTTCTACCCATGTTATAAATCATAATTTTAATATATTTTGTTAAAGGTGGTGAGATCTAAGTCTACAGTGTTAAAAAGTATTTTACTTTCTTTGTGCTTGAGGCATTTCCAGAAAGCTAAGAGATCTTTACAGGCACTGACAAGTTGTACTGTGTCTGTGGAGAAATGTTTTAGAATAAAGAAAAAATGTTTTTAATGTACTGCAATAAACAGAGATTTTTGCTGTGAATTAATAGAATGAATATTTAATAAAATCCCTGCCTTGTTTTGTTTTGTTTTGTCCATTGCTCAGTGCTATTGACATTCAAAAACCATAAAAGTGATTATTTTCTCTTAGAAAGGTTGCAGTTGATCAAAGTGCATGTATTTTACAAGTCTCTCAAAATTCATAATACAGGTGGTAAGATGTGGCACTTTTAAAAGAATTTTCTAGAGCCAATTTTCATTTTAACATTTTATCTATCCTTTTGTGGCATTGTGCAAAATGATACAGGGTATCTGACATCAAAATCAGCAATACAGATTGCCTTTAAAAATAAAGAATGAGTTGCCTGTGTCTGAGAGCTAGTCAAGTCTCACATATAACAGAAGGCACCTTTTGTTCTTTAGTTAATTAGCTCATTATACTGTAGGTACATAATTCTTTCTAAAGAAGCAAACTCATTTGAACAGGAATCACAAAAAAGTTATGGATGATAAATTCAGACAGTACAAAAATGTTAAAGATGTTGACTTTCCATGAAAAATGCATGTGGTAGCATGAAAGAATTTAAGCTTGTGGAACCAATGCTTCTGTAATGTTTTAATTCCTATCAGTAGAATGACTTTCTATTGTTTGTAAATAAAAAGGAAATATTTCACTGTGGCACTTCCATCTGTTACCTCAACAATAAGTGAAGCCATGCAGTTAATCACAGCATTTTCTAAAACAGGATTTAAACTTGAGGCTCTGCTCTTATATCCCCGTGCAGTAATAAAACACTTACCCACTAAGAACAACCGATTCTGACTGTTAGTGTTGTGTTTTAATTCCAGTATGGGCTAGTTCAGAACTCAAAGACACGGGTTTCCTACTGAGCGCTGAGATCTGTTGCCAGGGATGGCTGCTGTCCAAGGAAATGTGCTACCTTTTAAAGATAAATGTTCTCGGGTGAAAGAATGTCTTGACTGCAGAAACTGTGTGCTCGCAACGTTATTTAGCAAAATGTAATCTTCCAAGTATTTAATTTAAGCCTCACTATCAAACATCAAAATAATAGGAAAAGTCTTGAAGCTGGCTTGATGGCTCAGAACTCTAATCCTTCCTAACACCAGTGGGCTGTTCTTCTGAGGACTGTGATTCAAATCAGCGTACTGTGCTCTGAGCTGGGAATGAGGCTAACAGGGCCAGCCCTGCGAGGCAAATTTCAACTTAGGCTGCTCAATAAAAGCTGCTTTTACAAATTTCAACTTAGGTTGCACTTTTATTATTATTATTATTATTATTATTATTGATTTTTTCCTGGAGAAGGAACTCTAGGATAACAGTGGCACATACTGAGAAACCTTTGTCACTGTATTTATCCAGACAATAGGCTCTTTTGGAAATATAATGGCAATGGGGATATTTTACTGGTGGGTTTACTCAGTCATCTGGTCTAAGCATCCCTAGTGGTGATGTAGAGTCAGTAAAATGTTACATTCATTATAAAGAATTCCTGAGGAAATCTGAAAAAAAAAAAAAAAAAAAAAAAAAGAAAAAGTTCAAAGGCAAACAGCAGTTTAAAGAATGTCAGTGACACTTCATACTGCTTCACAGAGTGGGAGCTGCTGCAATGAAAACATCACCTAGGTGAAGTCTACCTGGAATTAAGTGAGGGAAATCGCTTCCTTTTAAAAAGAAAGAAGTTATACATAAGCTATATGAACTTTTTACCGTGACCAACAAGCATAAATTTGGCAAAGGGGAGGTATTTTAAAACACGCTTATGATTAGTTACTCTGCAGCTACCTTATGTTTTCACAAAGGAATGTGATATAGCAAAATAGGGGTAAATATTTCAGCAATTAGAAAATACTCAGAGATTGTTGTACTCCTGCACCTGGATACGCTCCTATTCCAGCCCTAAAAAGGAAGCCCCCTCTGCTGGCTCTGACAGTATATTACTTTATTCCTTTAAACTGTGGTCCTTACAAGCTGCTACTCAAATTGCTCTCATTTAGGTTCCTGATGCTCATCTGTGATCTGCAGGGATTGCTTTGCTGCTCTGAACTGCACCAGAGCTATCCCAGCCAACTGAACAGACGCTCCTCTTCACTCCTCCGCTTTATGGTGATGTTGCCACTGGTAAGCCACAGTCAAAAGGCTGATGAATTATCTATAAATGGTCTTGTGGTTGCATGCAAGCAGATGGAGTGACCTATACTCACATCCCTTAATGAAGGGTTTATTTTATTGATTTGTGAGGAAATTTCTTTAAACATTGAGGTACAACAAATGAGTAGCAGAAACACAGCTTCAACAGAACAGAGTTGGAGTAGATCATTTGACTGGTTTTTGAGAGTGAATGAGTTAAATTTTACATTGCACATTTGCTTGCTTTTCTGCACAACATGACTGCCCCATATGTTTCTACCGGGTTCTGCTACCAGCATATTATTCTTTTCATACTTTTTTTTTTTTTCCCCGATTGTTTTTAATATTAAGGAAAAAAAAAAGCACAAATACAAATCAAGTGATTTTCATATGTATTCCATATGAGCTGCTGCGTCAGACTGTGCCATTTTTATCAAAGGAGACTAACAGAATCCGCTGGAACATATCACAGGAACAAGAATATTTCAGTGTGAAAAAAAAAAAAAAAAGGACAGGACTGGATAATACAAAGGCTGTTCCATTCCTTTCTAGTTTCTTTTTGCGAGCATTAACCTTCTGTTGGCTTACAGTTCACCAATACAACTGAATTATAGAACACCGCATGGTGGCATATATTTTCAAATTGTGTCCGAAATGAGGAATAAAAGGGCGTGATCCAGCACAGCACTGCAGCACGGGCTTCAGAATGGGCTGGGAGAGCATGTCTCTGTGCTCAGATAGACAGAGCTCTTGAGCATTACAGTTTGCTCAGCTCTGTTTCCAAAGGGATTTCATCTGTTCAAGGCAACTTTGCTGAGTACTATAAAGAACATTTTTAAATAATGATAGAAGGACTTTTTGAGTTCCTCTTGTCACTGAGAGAATCTATCAGACACGTGTACAGAGGCAGACAGGGAAGCTAAGCTTGATTTTGCTTTTTTTTTTTTGGAGAAATTTGGAGGACAAAGTAAAAGAGGGATCTCTCTGAGGCCAACAGCTCAATGGCAGGCTGAGTGCTGCTGCGGTCAGTACCGTGGCCCAGGGGAGGGCTGGAGCCTCCCAGGGAGGAAACCACTGCTGGGAGGGAGGGAGAGGAAACAGCGAGCATCTGCCACTGGTCCTGAAATGGGGTCAGAGGGCACAGCTGGACCGTGCAGCCTGAATCTATTGGCACATAACCCTTTCTTCCTCCCATGTGGAGATCTCAGTACCTAAACTTTACCCTTGGAACACCAGAAGATGCTGTGCTGAAACAGTGCTACATAGAGAGTGGGCTATAATGTTTAAAATCAATGTAACTACTACTTTAAAAATGATAAATGATATTCAGTTCTAAAATATCATCTCCTAATAATGGAAGTTATCCCTAGACAAAAAGAGGAATATGCTCTAACTTATTTCATACTGTAGCATTGAAAGTAAGGGAGGAAAATCTCAGAAAGACTATTTATTTAATATAAGAAAAACTCTTTTCATTCACAGTTCCAGTTATCAGTGGGATACAAATCGATCTGAACTTGTAGGCTATGCATATAAATAATCTTGTAAGACATAATTAGCACAAGAATTCAAAAACTGAATTTTCTGTGGAACTCACCCATTTGACACAGAGACAGGTGGAAAAAAAATGTGGAATTTTAATTTTGTGTAAAACTATTGTTAAATGTACCATTTCAAAATGATCTTTAATTGTTGGTATGTGTTGGAATTTTATGAATCACAATCCTTTGATGGTTTGCATCCTAAAACTTTGTAATGCATTTAATTTATATAAAGATAAGCACAGGAAGAGCAATGTTTAAGAGAGAATATTATGTTTTCAGATGACACAATGAGCAAGACAGAGGGAGACATTACTTGCGTGGCAAGGGCTGCAGAGAAGATTCTTTCCTCAAACGTGACAGAAATCACTTAGAGTGCAGACACATTTAAGAATTACAGCTGTTTGTTTACTGAAGGACACTTACATCCCTTTTCCTGCTCATGCAATCCACTTCACCTTACAAGGTGCTCTACTGCAACTGCACGAGACTGTGCTAGTACCTCAGTTTGCAGCATCTGAACACTGGAGGGTTATTGTTTTTAATTACATGTGATGGCCTGGCACTTTTCTGAATAATCGATCAGAACTGACCATTGTGCCAAATGGGAAATTTCAGCGATAAGCCCAGCACCTTGATTAGCAGGCTCTCTGGTGTTTCATTACGATTAATGAATATTTTAGTCATCCAGCCCACTCTCTATGGAGATGTCATTTGGGCATGATGCATGAATATATAAAATCTAGGATACTGAAAACAATGTATGTTTACAGTGAGTTTCTCAGTACACCTCTCCTGAATTATGGGAGCATCTGTGTGTAAGTAGCCTTACATAGGGCATATCTGAGAATGGAATCTTAGGGAGAGACATGTTGTAAGACTGGATTTGTCATGAAGTATGTTTTTGCCCCAGAATATTTTTCTAATGAACGACAGTAGAGCACTCAAAGAATACTGAAATTCTGCATGTAGAAATATTTCTTTATCTTTCATAGGTGTTTGATTTTTTCTTCATTTATTAGTGAAGGCAGGAAAAAGTCTAAAAAGAAGTCCTGTTGATTTAATTCTGGAGTTGCTTTACGGATGGTATTGCTGCAGCAAATCTTGTCACTCTGCAACATGTTTGGGAAAGCCCAAGGGAGGGTGGATTCATAAGCAGCAATAGTACGCTCATTTTTGCTTGGAAAATATGCGACATGACAAAAAAAATGTCCTGAAAACCAATGGAGCATGAGGCAGTGCTACCTGATGCTGCTCCACCTGGGCCTCTACCAAACTACACAAGAGCAGAACTTGTTGCCCACTGCAGTTTTCATTACGCTATAGCTCTGCTGACTAGGGCTTCATGTTGCATCTAAAAACAATTATGTTTCCCTTGGTACCAGCAGGGAACTTAGTGGTTCACTGAATGTCAAGCAGTGACAAGAAAGAGCAGAAATAAAACAAGCTGGTTCCAGTTCCATTCTCCCGTTCAACCCATGGTGTCTTACCATCTTACAGAACCTTTTAAAGTGAAAAATGCTACAGAGTTCTGTACTAATTCTTCTTCTTTCCTACAATAGTATCACTAAAAAATAATCAGTGTGATATTTTCCTAAATTGTCTTTTAAAAACTGTGTGCCATAGACTATCCAAGTAAGAACAGCAGACTATACAGAAGTTGTAATATCATTGTATACCACTGTGGAAATGATAATTTGATGTAGACATTCTGAAGTACCACACTGTTCAAAATACTGCCATATTGTTTTTTTTTCAGACAGTCTACCCTATGATTCTCATAATGTCTATTTTTTCTCCTCACCGGCGTGAATGTATTTCGAACTCCACATGCTTATCTTGAAACCTAAACAGTAAATGCCACCACAATTTCTTTGTCTGGCATACACAGGAAATAAACATCATTTTGTTACTTTTGTTAGCGTGCTGAAAATGCAGTGAAATGGAATTGCAAAGTATCTGGCTTCTTGGATTTTTGTTTTGAATAGGATGCTCACATCTGGATTATGTGGTAGCTTTACAGTAAAAAGAAGTCATTGCTTTTCCCACAAAACTTCAAAATCAGTGTTAATATTAAACCTTGATTGGTACTCACTTAAGAGGGAAGTGTGATTCTGTCTTAATATAATAGCTTTTAAAAGACAAATCACCGTATCTGCTCCGAAGTGCTATGGTGACCATGAGGAACTCTAATACAGATTACTTACTCTGATACTCTACAAAAGTGTTTCAGTACTTTATTTGATTTTAACATTCTTCTTCTTACAGAAAGCTAGCATCTCCTTCAGATATCTTATGATTTCATAACATTACACCAATGTATGACCTTTTTGGAGATCAAGCAAGCAAAGATTTCAGCTTAGCAGTATGGATTTCAGGACATTTTATTCTCTGGCTGCACCTTCTGATGCCAAAGAATGTCCCAATGCTGTGTGCAAATCTGACAAGTGGGAACTACCAGAAAGAATGAAACTGCATTCAAAAGAGCTCAAAATCTTCATAGGAGGACACTGTTAACACTACTTCTACACCTTAAGATCTGAAATCATATGTTTTGATGGAATATAAACTTATGGAAATCATTTGTAGAGATGTAAGTGTGTAGCCTTACTTAAAAAGAGGAGCAGTGCTTTGCAAAATCCCTCAAGAGAGCCTGAGCTTCTTCATAGTAATGAAGAAATGTCAGTGGAAGTTGATGGTGCGTGTGTACATGTGTATGCATGTTTCAGGGAAGGGGAGAAAGGAAGGAGGCAGCCTCTAGAATTTTTACATTTCAAATGTCTTTTGGAAATCACTTGTGTACTCTAACACATGGTCCCAAACTCTTTCTGTGCTATTAAAAACGGTCTGCATACAAATCAGTCTGCTGTAAAAAATTGCTTTGACAATAGCAGTTTTAAGTGGTTGATGGCTTCAAGTATGCAGTATCTCCCTTGGCTCTTGATCCAGCACAAAAGGGAGGAGGTTTATCTGTTATACACGCATCTCTGTGATGGTAAAATAGAGCACATTCTTTTCTCTTATTTGTTCTCCAGTTTCGTCTCCATGCCTTAGATTTTTTGATACGGATAAAATTATTGTTTGGTTTGTACAGTGTTGCTATCCACTGGAAATTTAAATAAATAAGCTTTAAATAAAGTTAATCAGAGCATATCAGAAATTTCAATAGGCTTTGAAATTCGCCCTTATCCCTTCCTCAATGCATTCACTACTACATTTCTTCCAAAAATATGTGTGCCACACATTTTATAGGCACTTAATTTGTCCTTATATGGTCCCTGTTCAGGTCTGTAATATACCAAGTAACAAACTTAAGGCACATAGCAATAGGTGTCTCAGCTAACATCCTAGCTAAACCAGCACTGTGCTTTGACTTAGGGCCACCTGTCTGAACAGTAAATTACAGCCTTCTTCTCCAATTGGTTGCGCTTCCACAAAAACAATTACAAATAGTAAAATTTAAAGGTAGATAAGCATTTGACATCTGGTGACTGCCATCCAACTATTTATATGCAGGAAGCTCTGTTTTCTACAGAGTAACCGAACTATTTTGAAGTCACAGATATATGCATTTATTTATTTATTTATTTTAATAAAAGCACCGAGAACAGATATGAACTGTAGTGAGGACTTTTGTTTTTAATCTGAAAAAAAAAATTATTGGAGTTATAGTGAGCAATTAGAATTTCATTTTTAGGAGAGAATTCTCTAGATCCCCAAATATCTGGACTTATTTTCTAGAGCTTTATTTGAATTTTCCTTGCTTCACTGAGTGCCCTTTGTCTCATGGCACAAAGTATGCTACCATACCATGTTTCACTAAACACTGAGCAGTTATGTGCATCAGACAGATGCTGATAGTCACACATGAATGATGTTGGTTAAAACTGCAGCGTAATGTGGCTGCTACCCTATGCTTGCACCCTTTTTATTCTCTAGATGCCTATTCTCCAAAAGAAAGTTGAATAAATGGCTATATTTTTTGCTGGTTTTGCTTTGACTTATGGAAAGTTGACTGAAACTCAAAGAACGGAGAGCCTGTGCTGCTTTATGACCACTAAAGTCCCAGTATTGCCTTTCTGTACAGACTACTCCAAATAGAAAAATTCTGAGTAGGATTTTCAGCAGGGACCTTTAATGCATCATTTTACCACTCTTTATTACGCCATGGCAGCCAGGTGTTCCAGGTCTTATAGCAGCAGTGTTAGAATAAAAGAAAGCTATTACAGTGTAAGCAGTACTATATTAGTAGCCATTGTCAAATAGTTTTAGGAGGATGGAGAGAATCATGGCTGTAAGTTCTTAATCTCACACTGCAATTGCTCATATAGCTTTTGGTATGCTGAAATAATTAATTTCATGCAATTTCTTCCCTTGTGAAATTTATTAATGCTCATCCTCATATTTTCTCATTTAAAGATGACTTGACTCAAGACAACATGAAAAGGTTGCTGGATGTGGAAAGAACTTTGTAGCATGCTGCACCATGATTGTTCACATTTCAAAGCAACCTCAAGAAAAACTGTAAATAAGAACTAAGGTATAAAAATACACTAGCACCTGGGAATACTCAGCATGCTGTACACCAGAGCTGCATCCAAGCCCTGGCAAACAGCCAGCTGCTGAGGAGAAATCTGGAAGGGCTTAATATGGACTGGAGAACTGATCTACTTGGAAACAAACTACGTGGGTGTACTTATCTCCTTGTCACATACCATAGTCATTTTGCTACTTTGAATAAAAAATAGATCTTGTCACCATGTTATAGACCTCAAAATCACGCTCCTGGTGCATAGAGCTAAAACTCAGAATTTAGCGGTAATACCCACACCTAGCGAGAACATTCATTTTCCTTTTGTTGGACGCTTTCAGTGGGCAGCTGGATGTGGACCTTCAGACCAAAGAAAGTGGTCTGAATTCATTTCAGAAAGAGGAGATACTGTACTGGAAGCTGTGAGAAGTAATAGGGTGAACAGTATTAAGTCTGAGTCATAAAATAAAAAAAGTCATCGATGAGTCATTTGTGGGAGTTGCCATAGCTATAAAACAGAACGCGAGATTTCTGTTTATATACGGACAAATCAGCTGTTTCCTACTTACTGTAACAATAATGAGTTTAACAAGTTGACTTACTTAAAATAATTTTTACCTGTTGAACCTTATGTTAAGATTTGGCAGATAAGCTATTGCTATTTGAAACTGAAACCACCTCATGGCAGAAAACAAACCATATGTATGTTTCAGAGCGTGGAACAAGAAAAAAACCTCTAGATTTTCAGCATCATAGCTGAGTAATAAAACTATGAGATATAAAAGCTTTTCGAGTCAAAGAGATCTGTAAAAAGTAATTATTAAGTACAAAATGAAATGTTAGATTTCCGTTAGGCTTGCTCAATATCCCAGTTTCTCCTTCCCTTTGGTATATATTTCTCTATTGTTGGAGTTCCACCAGGGAAACTCCAGCTTCAAATTTATCCCTAAGCTAAAACCTATAAAATGATTGACAAAATATTAGGTAACATGAAAAGTGGGTTAAATATAAACTCTCTTGCTAGTAGTGTATACTCTCTACACATTGCATGTGTAATCACTGTTCAGACACAATAGGAAGACAGTATTACCTAAATATATACTTTTTAAAGCTTAGAGACTTTTGAAGAGCTGCACAGGCAGTGTCTCTGTGTATATGCAAACTTCTACAGATATTTCCTTGGAACTGTGGCTTTTTTTTTTTTTTTTCCTATTAAAAAGCCTTTGTCACCCCCCTTATAATTCCTCTTTTCCTTCTCTCCTCTTTCTCTCTTCATGCATACACTCTTTTAATTTTTGGCCTGTATATAAAATTATAGATAATACTGCTATCAGCAAACTGTGCTAGTAACATAGACTGTTGTACTAATAAAAAGGCATAAGTGGCATTTGTATATGATTGCTATCTTACAGTACCTTACACAAGAGTAGGAGGTAGCTCATTTATTAAACAAAGATCTCCTCCAACCATACTGAATTTTTAATTGCTAACCCTTTCTTTTAGGAGAGTTATTCAGTCAAAGTCAAGAAATGACCTTCCAGTATATGCTTCTGCAACAGGCTACTTTAATATACAGAAATGCATCATCCTTCTGAGTGATCACCAGACAGATAAGTACCTATTGAAGAATGAATTAAAAGTAGCAAGAGACCTAACAGTTAACTGACGGGTGTATCCTAATTTCTAACTCTTGAAAATCAGGCTGACTTTTTCTGTTTATTCCTTGGGCATATACCTGATATATAGTTTATCATACCTTTGTGATGAGATACAAACTGATTTTTTTTCTCTTTTGCAATTTTCTGTGCTTAGCATACTTGGCTTGATCCAGGATCTTTGGGACATTATTACCATATAGCATATGTGTAAACTTTGTTTTTTCTAAACTTGCTTTGGAATGCAAGACTGTGCTCACAGGTTAACACTTGCGGCGTGTTCTTACTTGTGTTTGTTGACTCTGGGGCAGGAAGAAATACTATATGTATGAGGGTTGCTCTGAAAGTAATGCCTCCTATTTTATGATGTCAGATCATGACACCAGAGGCAGATGCTGGTGGTATGGCAGTAGAGGTTGAACCTCCCTTCCAGTATTCCATTCCATTTTGTTGGGTGCAACAGATGGCAGTAGAGGGGCAGTCTGACAAAATGATGTCTGATATGGAAGTGCTTATGTAGCAGAAGTGTGCCACTGAATTCCTTGATGAGGAAAAAATGGCACCCAATGGCATTCATCAGTGCTTACTGAAAGTTTCTGGAGACCAAACGGTGTGAGCACAGTGGATGGTGCAGGGACAACAGGGACAATGCTGACATGAAAGAGAATCCACATGTAGCCATGCAACTGTCTCATCATGAAATGAAGAGCATCTCCATCAGCTCATGTGTGAAAATCAGCTAATAATGGTTATGTAACTCAAAATTTGCTCTATGAAATACGGTTATTGTGCTCTTTATAGCTGTCATAGTTTATATGGAAATTAATAGGAGGCATTACTTTCAGAGTGGGCTATGTATGTTGTAATTGCTATTTACTGTTCTTGTAGTATTCTTAATATCTTCAGTTATGTGATCTTCAGACAATAAATACAGCATAGTAATATCATTTCACAGGAAAAAGAATGAGACAAAAGTAGACAAGATATAAATTATAATAAATATTCATAATTTTTGTTGACAAAATATTCAACACAAAATGAAACACCGAGGACAAGACATATGATTCAGATCTTCTTCAGTTAAGAGTTTAAGGTTAAAAGAGGGGACAAAATCTAAAATAATTCAAATAATTTGCTTTGAAATGTCAAATATTTGATTGCAAACGTGATATTGTGTATGCCTTAAAAATTACTTCAGAATAAGATAATAGCCATAAATCTGTAACATACATGTTTCTCGGTGAAGAATAAATTAAGGAGAAACTGAAATACCCATTTACATACAGATATGAACCCCTTCTTTATATTTAGTTTGCCTTGAGCAGCACTTATTTGGTTTTGCTATTTTTTGGTGTCAGGGCGCAGAAGCAATGTGCCTATTTGTACAGTTCCACTTCTGACTGAAAAGCATGCTTTAATTCTTGTTGATAGGGCTAAGGAACCAAAATGTGGCAATGAACTCTTACTTCTTTATTCACTGTATGTATGACGGTTTAATAATTGTAGATGAGAAGACTGAAAGCCCTAGAAGACACAATGGTCTACTGATATAAAGACCAAACAAACAAAAGGCAGGGACATGCCGTGCTGTTCAGTTTGTCAGCCTGCTGCATCTCAATCTTAACCTCATCGGATTGCTTCAGATAGTGCACCTTTCTCTGACTTTGTTGAAATTACCCTGGGATTAGAAAGAGAGTCAAAAATGTGCTGTTAAGGACATTTGAGAATACCTTATATATGTACCTTATATACACCTTCATATAAACCACCAAAATATCAGCTCTCTGCTACCTTCAGCTGGATTAATACTCCAGAACAAAAGTCACTCTGCCAATTCCTCTAACTAACTCATACTGTGTTTTATTGATAAGTTCTCACCATTCCAGTGGTTGTTTATGGCATAACTTTTTTTTTCTAATCACTTAATTGTATTAGAATAGCTAATACATTGATATATTTATTGTCATTTCTTCTTGTTCTCAGAAAATTGTATAGATGGCTTTATGGCTTCTTGCCAGCAGTAGAAAAACGATGCTTTTCTGGAACCTCATATGTTCCAAACAGGGATTTGTGCTGCTCACCACATCTGTGTTGGCCTCAGTAAGTTTCCAAAAGGATGCACAGATTGGCAAGAAAATCCTTTTCTACTCAGTGAAACCCTCCCTCAGCATGCTAGGTGCAGGCAAATTCATCAAAGATTCCACTCCTGTGCTGGAATAACAGATGTGCAGCAGTCTCTCTTAGATGTGGAACAATTGCAGACATGAATGGACTCACAGCTTCTACCCACATCGCTTCTACCATGCATTCCTATTGACTTTCCCGTCAGAGGATGCTAAAGGACTTTGGAACGTTCCCCAGCTCATTCCTCAGATCTCCCAAACTTTTGCCCTACCTGTAGCCACTGTCCCTGCACTTCACATTTGCAATCTAATACACTGCTTCTACAGCATTAGCACCATGGCAGTGTAAAATTCCCACTCAAAAAAAACCAGAGTGCCTTGACTTGTTCCGTAATCACTTCACATGAAAAAATAAAGGGAAACCACACTCTTTCCTCTGAAAAAATAGGTCATTCCAAAAGTGATGTCTTCTATTATTTCCATGGAAACTATGTCAGATAGATAGAAAGAGCACAATAACACTATTTGATAGAGCAAAGTCCCATCTATAAAATTATATTTTTCAACATAGTCACCACCATTAGCTATTCATTTTCTCCCACGATGAACAAGAGCCTGCATGCTGCATCAGTGGAGGTGACCCATTGTTGCTGTTGCCGCTGCTGAAACGCACCACCCACTGCCTCACTGTGGTCACGTCCACTGTTTAGTCTACAAAAAGGTTCAGCAAGGATCAATGAATGTCAATGGGTGCAGTTTTCCTACATGGAGGAATTCAGTGACACACCTTTGCTTCATAATTACTTTCATGTCAGTCACCATTTTGTCAGATAGCCTCTCTGCTGCCATCTGTCACACAGCAACAAAATGTAATGGAATATTGTTGGGAAGGTTCAGCTCCTACTGCCATACCACCAACATCTGCCTCTGATGTCGCGGGCCAACATAATAAAATAAGAGACATCACTTTTGGAGCAGCCCTTGTAATATGTCAAAAGGCACAAATACCCACAGGAGAGTGAGGTGCTATATATCAACTGCTTTGACACTTTAGGAGAGCAGAAGCAGAGTGGATTATAAACAGGACAAAGATTTTTTGGTGAACAATAAATTCACCGAGCAAGACAGTTTGGGGCTACTTAGTGATCTGTGGGGTCTACCTTGTGCTGGATTCAGGCTGGATTCAGAAGCTGGCAAAAATAGAGATGCAGCTGGGGGAGCTTTGGCATCAATTCCTTGCTCCGCCTAAGGGGATCTGAAATCACAGCTCCCACGTCCCAGGAGAGTGCCTCAACTGCTAGTCAGGCTTAAAGAGTCATTCACACTCTCTTGCTCAATTAATATTTAAATACGCTATGGCAAGTGCCACTGCTCCCCCAGGAGGGATTTCAGGAGCTCCACACTTGAACACCTAATAGTGCAGTGGTTAAGATGCTCTCCTGAGTGGCAGAAGACCCCGGTCCAAACCTGCTCTCTGATTCAGGGAGATGCTGGAACAAACATCCCTCTAGGGAAAGCTCTTCCAGTTTACATGGGGTACCTAAATATTCATTGAGCAAAGCTGTGAAAGAAGGGTTTTCCAGCCTTGTGGACAAAAGGCTTTGTGTAGAGTTGGAATTCCTGGGCTCCAGCTTCTGCTGTCATGAATACAAAGTGAAGCAGTGCCACGGGGCTGGCTTGGCCCTGATCCTTTGGATCCCCCAGAGCTTTGCTGTGGCATGCTGGTCAGGATGCTTTCTTGGCAGGTGAGCACTCTAGATAGTAAGCAGAGAAGAAGTCTTTCACAGCTTGGGTGATTTTCCCACCAACTGGGCTATTAATTCAAATAACTATTCTCTGGAACAGACGTGAATCTAGCTTTTCCTTAACTCACTTTTTGTAGACGTGTCCAAACTACCAGGTTTTGAATTGAATATTTTGTACTGATTGAAATGAAATTGAGCTCTTTTCTTTTTTCTTTTTTCTTTTTTTTTTTT
>PPHD01002476.1:0-35649 GCA_002909625.1 Bambusicola thoracicus | reverse complement strand
TTGGATCAGCTTGTTCTGACAGTGCAGGGCTAAGATGGAGGTAAGAAGGGCAATGTACTGTGCCACCACCTTGCAGTGGTTCTTCCCCCAGGCTACTGCCTGGAGACAGCAAAGACTTGCTTCTCGGGAGAAAAATTGCAGGTAGCCATGTTACCTGCCAGATACAGGATCAAATTTAGCAACCCTTGTTAGAGGTAACCATCTCGTGTTTTGTTTGCCGTGCAAAGAAGTCAGAGGAACTTTTTAAATGCTGCATCTTTGCGGGAAGGACAATTTAGGGAACCGCTGAAGCTGGCATTCAGAGCAAGGAAAGCTGGGCAGCGGGACGGTAAACCCATGCCACTGTCATTTCCAGTCAGTCCGAGAGAAGTCGCTCAGAGTAACGCTGAATATTAAGCTGTGATGTACCAGTCCTCCAGCAGAGGGTAGCATTCGTATGTGGAAAAAAGAATGATTGCATCTAAAAAATGCTTTCTGCCGCACCTTTAACAACAACTAGGAATTCTCAGACTTCTCCTTTCCAATTAGTTCATAGGTAGGTGAACTCATCATCCAACCATCCAACGCTGAATACTTAATAAAATATGGAAAAGTACCATATTAAAAAAGGTAAGTCAAGATTTAAGATTGCATATTTAAATGGAAATTATCAGCAATGAATTAGTATTCCAGAAGCAAAGTTGACATGAACTCTATCTATACCTTGCATTCTGCATATTTTAGAATGCAGGGAGTATCATGATATTGATTAAATATAGACAAATTAGGAGTGTCTAAATCAATCTCAATCAGAGAGGGGGACCTCAAATAAGAAGGTGTTGAACACTGTGTGTACGTGTATCTGTGTAAAATCAATGAGACACAATGTGTGTTCCAGCAGACACATGCCTGAGGCTCCTGTTTTTTTTTTAGAAAAGGGGAGCAGGAAGATAACTCAATTAATATGATTCCTGAAACCAATTCTTTTACCACAGTTCATCTTTGCAGTTTCATTCTTTCAGTCAGCTTATCTGGTTGCATTAGTACATGGCACTTGGAAGAAATCAGCCCATGTATAAAGGCTGAGCCATGCCGGAGCTACTCCGCTTGTCTATGGCCTTTCTTTCTTCTAGCTGTCCATTTGTCTGAATTTATGTTCTTCTAATGTGATAGTGCTTAACTTTACAAACAGGTCAGTGCCATCCAATATAAAGATGCTGGAAGACAGGCAGGCAGTTTGGATGTTCCAGTCACAGCACACAGACGACTAATCTACAAGGCTGCCACCCTCTCCAAGATGACAACTGTGATTAGGAGATCAAAAAAGATTTTGGGAAGGGTTACTACATAAACAGAAGTCAAAGGGACTGTTAAAAGCCACAGCCATGTTTTAAGATGCTGAATTAACCTCTGGACTTCAGGAGCGCACCCATAACTGTGTGAGATTTTACACTGTCACACCTGCTTTCCATAGATAGAATTCATGGTAATGGGTAGAATCTGACTACTGACTGAGTAGAGAACAAATCAGTGAATTTTATGTATGGTTTTGCGACACTGACTATCAAATTTACTGATCTTGTGGTTTTTGCCATACTGCAAAATCATGATAAAACATGAATCACAGTGCAACCTGCGGAGATGAGAATACAGCATGAAATGGATTTCTGCTCTGTGTCTTTCTGATAAGATATTGATGTGAAAAACCCTCAAAAATTCAATTGGCTGTGTATGCTACCCTTCAGCATTTAGAATAATAAAGGTTTACACACTTCTGGTGTTTCTAAGACAGAAAAAAGATCTGTTGAAACACTAGGGTTTAATATCCAGGTCAGTGATATTTTATTCCTAAACCTGCAGCACTAAATTTGTCCATATATCTAAAACACTGCTGATTTCAGTTTGAACAGTCTTGTACAAGGGCTTACAAAATCAAAGCCTGAGGATGGATAGAGAAGGAAAGTTAGGAGTTAATTGAAAAGAGACGTCAGAGAAAGATAGGCAACAAAAACATGCAGAAAGAGAGAAAGCAAGCCAAAGTACTAGAAAAGGGAGGAAAAAGGTGTGACTTAAACACGGAAGACAAAATTTGGTATAATAATTTGTGGAATTTAGATGTGTTTCATAAATATATTTGTCTACGCAGCACAAAAATGTTCTTATTGCAACACAAAAAATGTTATTACATTTTTCTATTTAAAATGTTTAGTGTTTGTAATCTAATAATCACAGAAGTAGTTTTAAATTGCTCCAACATGATAAAGGAAAATACTACTTATTTGTTTATTTCATACTCCAGCACTACTTCTTACTTTTACTTCCACAAGAACTCCAGTTAAAGAAGAAAGAAATTGACATGATCAGATGTCAACTTCTTTTCAGTCCTTCTGGTGCACTCATGCCCCCAGAATCTCATCCAATTTCTCCAGTTCCAAATGGTCCAATAAAAGATAACAGCTCTGTCAAGAAATCTTGCCCTGCCTACACTAAAATATCAGTGCGATCCATTGTGACCTTCATTTTTTCCTCCTGCTGGAATTCAAAATTTCTTATACGTTCCCCAAGCCTTCCAGTTGCCTTAATGACTCCATCCCCATATAGACACCTGGCTTCCCACAAACCCACTTTCAGCCTGTTTTTTATCCTTCTTTTTAGGCACTCTGTGGCTCCCCACCCAAGAGCCCTCTCAGCTACTTTCCAGTGCACAAGTCTAAAAATGCCCACTCTCACCTTGTGCCCCTCCTGTCCCCAAAACCTTTTGCCTGTTCCATCACAGTCTTTGTCTTAACACATTTGGAGTACGAGCTTTCTGAGGGTCTATGTGCATTCTTTCTTACTTAACGTGTACAGTATTGAACAAAGTCATGCCTGGATCCTTGGTTAAGTTTCCTAGGCACTGCTATGATTGTACAAATAGTCTATTGGGAAAGAGTAGAAAGTTACTCTTTCCAAGACTGCAATTACTTAAGGATGAATATGTTCATCCTTCTAAACGATACATTCATTCATGTGAGTGCTAGAGTCATATCAATTAGGCTGATTCACTTGAGTAAAGTTGTACTTAAGTATTTGGAGGACGGAAGCTACACTTCCACAGAGAACTCTGCCATCAACAATTACCACAAACACCTACATTTTGCTACAGGGGAAAGCTGAAATTAAATTACAATCTGTTACAGATAATAGAGATGAAAACGCTCCCAGTCCACAATCCTGAAACATTCAAGGAAGAAACATTTGAAATAAAAATATTCAATTATCCCACTTTTCCCACGAATGAATACATAGCTCGAGAATCCCAACAGTGGGAGAAAACAGTGTTGGAGTTGTACTGTAGATGACACTTGCCACACAACCCACCTGCAGCATACTCCACAGATGTTCATTAAGCTTGCCATGCAGAAATCTTATCCAATTTTTTTTCTAGGTAGAGTATGATTTAAGCCTTGAAGCACAACCCCCTTTAAGAGTCAGAAATTACAAAGTGAAAAACAAAATAAAGAAACTTTGGTACACAGAGGAAAATCCACTCCAGTAGAGGAGGAGATAAAAGGAAATGAACTCTTCTGATTGACTTATTTGTCATTGTTTGCAGAACACCTTGGAGAGACAGGCAAGAAATACAGGATCTTATGCTGTCCGTGAAGATGCCATACACTGTGAAGGACAAGGCTTTCTTGGTATCTTGTTTTTACTTTCACCTCTGCAATGGCACACGTTGTATCAGAAAGTTTTAAAAGCAAAATAGAGGTTAGATCCATTTTCGATACTCTAAATTAAAAGAATAAATGAATCACCCAACTGTAGTTAATGGGCAATTAACATAATTCTGGTCCTGTGTAGCTGAAAGATAATGAAAAAGCTGATTGCAAATGAACCAGCAGTAATGTGGGAGGTCATAATAGTCCCATAACTCTGAATGAGAAACCAATTTCTCCTCTAACACTAGATGCTTTGATTGGTGAAGGGCTTTATCGTACTATGAAATTTGCCCATGATAGTATGAGATATATAAAAAAAAGGTTCTGCTGTGTGAAGAGTGGATGGCTTATGGAATAGGTAATCTCAGAAACTGCATGAGCCTGTACTAGCTATCATAAACTAGAGGGTAATTAAGAGTGCAGTGGTGAATAGAGAGAAGCATATATCTGAGTAATGAGTTCACAACTATACTACAACAGGGCAACAAAGCACCAGGAGAAATACAGAGTTTCATACTCTGTTCCAGCCTGGAGACTGGAAGCACTGCTGCCCTCTAACTTGGCCCACCTCCTGGAGACCATGTAATCTCTTCTTTGTGCTCAATTTGCTCTTAGTTAAGAAAGGGGTAATGGGGTGGGATGAATTCCACCCAGAATGCTTTTCTCTTCTCTCTGCTTACTATCTATGTCCTGATCCTATTAAAACTTAAGATCTTGTTCAGCAAACTGTCATCAGATAAAGTAAATTACATTTTATGCTAGTGGTAATGCTATCAAAATCAAGGGAACAATTGTGTCTAGGGCAAGGACCGCCTCTTTCTCTAGAATTTTAAGTAAATCTATGTTTGGCTCCTTCGTGACTTTTGAGGAGGGGAAAAAGGTAAACATGTTAGAACACTGACAAGTCAAATGAATTTATGTTCTAGAAGCAGGTTGCACGTTAATACACACATACACAAAATAAAAAAACTAACCCTTAATACTGTCCTTCTGTTTTCATTGTTTTTCACCATTTTTCCTATGTCTTTCCTGCCAGACTGAATAAAATAGTAGACTGAACTAATGCTAAACTTTGTATCATAGCAAATCAATAGGTTATTTCTGCATTATATTATGTGCAAAATATATGAAGTAAATAGATAAAGTGACAGTTCTTATTAAGGACTCAAATATCTAGTATAATAGAGTGCACAGGTTGCAAATGACCATTTTAGGTAGATTTTTACCTCACCTGTTGCACCGTCTTATTGTTAAATAAGTGATAAGTCACTTGAACTTTCAGGACAACCATCTTTCTAGGCTGCAACCCTGACATGGAATGGCCAAAGCACATGATGCCAAGCTGTCATTTCTACAGTAAATATCTCCACTTCATTCACTCATACTGGTACATGGGTCACAACAGAAGTATCCCCTCCTATTTATTTCCATTTAAACTATGACAGAGACTAAGAGTACAGTAATAGACACATAGAATAACCAAGATTGGAAAAGACCTCTAAGATCATCCAGTCTAACCATCCACGTATCACCAGTATCTCCCACTAAACCATGCCCCTCAGTACAACAACTTAATGTTTCTTGAACAACTTTGCCCCATCCCTGAGCAGCCTGTTCCAGTGCTGACCACCCTTTCAGAGAAGTAGTATTTCCTAACGTCCAATCTGAATCTCCCCTGGTGCAACTTGAGGCCATTTGCTCTAGTCTTATTGTTAGTTACATGGGAGAAGGTGCCAACTCCCACCTGACTGCCTCCCTTCAGGCAGTTGTAGAGAGCGACAAGGTCACCTCCAAGCCTCTTCTACTCGAGACTGAGCAATCCCAGTTCCCTCAGCCACTTCCCATAAAAACTTGTGCTCCAGACCCCTCACAGCATTGTTGAACTTCTCTGAACACCTTCCAGGGCCTCAATGTCTTTCTTGTAGTGAGGGGTTATACCAAACTGAGCAGAGTACTTGAGGTGCAGCCTCACCAGTGTGGTGCACTGGAGTACAGAGAAATGATCACTTCTCTGTTCCTGCTGGCACCACTATTTCTGATACAAGCCAGGATGCCACCTGGGCACACTGCTGGCTCATGTTCAGCCCAGTGTCAACCAATATACTCAGGTCCATTTCATTTACACCATCTTCCAGCCACTCTGTCCCAAGCCTGTAGCATAGCACATGAAGTATACTACTTGATAGAATAAATTCTCAACAACAAAACAATCTTTTTCAACGGCCATCACCATTAGCTGTGCATTTTGATCATTGATGAAGAAGAGCCCACATGCCACACTCAAAAACCTGCATGACCATCTGGAGCATGGCTTGTCTTTCATGTTGCTGTTGCCACTGCTGAAACACACCACCCACCACCTCACTGTGCTCACATTCACTATTTGGTCTCCACCAACTCTCAGCAAACGTTGATGAATATCAGTGGATTCCATTTCTTCCTCATGGAGAAATTCAACAACAAACCCTTGCTTCCTGCATATTTCCGTTTAACACACCACTTTGTCAGACTGCCCCAACATAACGGAATATTGGTGGGAAGGTTCAACCTCTACTGCTATGCAACAAGCATCTGCCTCACCTATTCTTCCTTGTGTGGTCTGTAACACAGTAAATAGTACTGGGTTCTATATGGAGAAAGCATATATATCAACTAACATAGTCCTCTCCTTCTCAGATAAAGGTTAAAGCAACATTTGTTGGAATAGCTTTGAAGACATCATGTTTACCTACTGAGAAATTCAGTATTAGCCTAAGGAATGACTAGTAATAACTTGAATTCACTTGGGAAAAAAGTTAGCGTTGCTTTTATAATGAAGAATCCTATCCTCCAAATTTACTGGAGCTCTCTAGAGATATCAGTACATACATGGCCAATGTTAATTCAGCTGTCATAATCTATTTGGACTTCTAAAGGACTTGGACAAAATCCTTCACCAAAGTTCTTAAAGAAAGCTAAGTAGTGATGGGGAAAAAAAAAAAAAAAGGAAAGATGGCTACATGGATAAGTAGTTAAAAGATAAGGCAAAGAGATAGAAAACAAATGGATAGTCTTTGCAATGGTGTGTGTTCCACCCTTCAAATTCCTGTGAGATCTGAGCTGGCACCTGAGGTAGTTAATGTATTCATAGATCTTTTGGGAAAGTGGGTGAGTAGTGAGTTACAGAAGTTTGATGATGATAGCAAGATAGCAAGGACAAGCAGTGACCAAAAAACTACAAATAAGCCTTATGAAACCAAGTGGCTAAGTACATAAGTGGCAGGTGAAATTCAATGTAGAGAAATGGAGAATAATGCACATGGAAAGAGTAGCTCCAACTCCACATGCTAGTATAATGAGTTGATCATTACCACTTAGGAGACAGATCTAGGCTCATGGTTGATAGCCCTACGAAAGAATATTGAGCCAGTGCTTAAGCAGTCAAGGAGGGAAACCAGATGTTAGAAATTGTTTTGTTTGCAACATGTTGCAACACAATGATGTTCTCTGCTTGGAAACAGGAAAGCACCACTCAACCTCTCTTTGTGCTGCGCATCTCCATCTTTCAAAAGAATGCAGTAAATGCAGGTAAAGAATGCAGTTTCAGAGGAAAGCAAGAATGACAACTGAAGCTGCAGTGCTTTTAAGAATATTTACTCCACAACTACCTCATGGGACTTTGGTACAATTGCCCATGGAAAAGAGATGGTCTGTAAGAACAAATTCTTCTCCTCAGGGCTGCTGTCAAGACATTCTACACTCAGCATGCATCTTTGCCTGGACCGGAACAATCCCACGCACAGATACATGTTAGGCAGAGAATGACTTGACAGCAGCCACAAGGAGAAGGATTTGGGAGTGTCAGTTGATGGAAGATTCAACATGAGCTGGCAGTGTGTGCCTGCAGCACAGAAGGCCAACTGTATCTTGGGTTGTGTCAAGAGAAGTGTGACCAGCAGATTGAAGGAGGTGATTCTGCCCCTCTATTCTGCTTTCATGAGAGCCCTCCCAGAGTACTGCATCCAGTTCTGCAGCCCTCAACACAAGAAGGATAGGGAACAGTTGGAGCAGCTCCAGAGGTGGGCCATGAAGATGATCAGAAGGCACCTCCCCTACAAGGACAGGCTGAGAGCTGGGGCTCTGCAGCCTGGAGAAGAGAAGGCTCTGAGGTGACCTTATAGGGGCCTTCCAGTACATGAAGGGAGCCTACAGGAAAGCTGGGGAGGGACTTTTTCTAAGAACATGTAGTGACAGGATGAGGGGAAATTGTTTTAAACTGGAAGAGGATAGATTTAGACTAGGTATTAGAAAGAAATTCTTTACTGTAAGGGTGGTAAAACGCTGGAACAGGTTGCCCAGAGAGGTTGTGAATACCCCCTCCCCAAAAGCATTCAAGGCAAGGCTGATGGGGCTTTGAGCAACCTGGTCTAATGGGAGGTGTCCCTGCCTATAAGCAGAGGGGTTGGAACTAGATGATCTTAAAGGTCCCTTCCAACCAAATCATTCTATGATTCTACAGCGTAACAGAAGTCTGAGAAATCATGAACAGAATGAAGAAAATGGATCTTGAGCCTTACCACGTGAGAACTAAGGAATGTAAAATGAAGAAGGTACAAACTTCTTTGTACAATAGGAGATACATTCATTGTGTGATGATGCTGTGGATGTATAGATGAAGGGGAGAAACTAGATAAGTGGGAGACTTGCTAAAAATACTGGCTACATACAAAGAAAATCCTCTGAGCTGGGCATAGCTGAAGACTGTTAGAACAGCAAGAGGAAGCATCATGTAGAGACAGGTGCTGGTCTAGATGGGCCTTTGGTCTTTCTAGTAATGGCTCTTAGTGTGATCTTATCTTCTAACAGACTGCCCCACCTGCATTATTCAAAATATGATTGGCTGACTAAGATGAGGGAGTGAGTAACACACCATGACACTATGCTACGTGACTCAGAGATGGCAGGTTTCTCAAACCTTATGTCAATACAGATAGAGGATAACTGGTAGCTGGCAGAAGTCAATGAACAGTAGAAGTAGATCCTTTTAGGAATACATGAAGCTCCTTAACTCACAATCAATCTCTTATTTTCTTTGATTACTTTAACAAGCCATTTCTTATACCAGAGAGATACTTTTTCACCCTCTACCTTCCAGTGAGTTGTAACAGAGATCATTTCCTCCTAGTGAATCTATGACAGTTTGTCAGGCTCTCCCAAAACGTTCCAGTGCAGTCTCCTTCTTAAAGAAATATACTGCATTCACTATAATGAAATCCAAACGACTTCAGATAACAAATCCAGCTGGGAAAGAAGAAAGGATCTCAATTTGAAAGGAGACTGGGATGGGTGGCTATATAAAAGAGATTCAAACATATTGCTGTTGATGGTTGGACTAGATGATCTTAGTGGTCTTTCCAACTTTGATGATTCTGTGATTCTATGACATCACTGGATAGAACTGATATTTATACTTTTCTAAATTATTATTCTTTACATGCAGGACCCTCTCAATTTTAAGACCCTATATACTGCATACATCTATGAAATAATTTTTGTATGCTGGACTGTGACAAGGCAGTTCGCTCTCTGTCATACTGTCCCTACCAGAGCTGTTACTCTGGGAACTCTTTGGGGTTTCCTACAGCTCCTGACTGAAGAAATTGCCTGAACCCTGACTATTCTTTGTAGAAAGAGACTACTGCAAGTACAGTGGAAATAAAGCATTCTGCAGAAGGACTATACTCAGTGCCTGCCACACTGGTTTTATCCTGTAATGGCATGATCACCTGCAAAGTCCTAGAGCAGCTACAGTGCTGTTTTGGCAGCAAGACATGCAGTTATTGCTGATCCACACATAACCTTATCAAGATCTCTCCGCACAGTCTTTCCAGAACAGTGCTTGAGATGGGAGCCGCTCTCCCATTTTTCTTGCTATAGATCTGCTTATTCTTTCTGTTATCAGTGATCCCAATATGCATTATCTCTGCATTATCAGTTAGAACAAAGCCAAAAGAAGAAAAGCTCTCACTGTAAAATATTAAACTTAAAAACCTAGCTTATCTGATCAAAAGCTTTGGCTATTTCCCAGGGAGAGAGCAGCCTTGGGTTTATTGCCCATAGAGAGGCCTGTTCTTATTAATCAAGGCACCTCAGCACATTATTCAATGAATTGCCATGCTCAGTGAAACTGAGCTAGTTGCTGACTCTATGGATCAACACTTCCTAGACTGAATTTAGAAAAAGTATCACAACCTCGGCAAAAACTATCTCCTCCTTATAAAATACTTGCTTGTACTAGAAGCCATCTCAAGGCTTTCAATTCCACTTTGGAATTCTATTTTTGGAGTCCAAGGGAGATTTAAATATTACTTTGACCTGACACAAGCTTTCAGCACAAGGTTAAATTTAGCCTTGTATGGACTTGCTGTTGAAATTGCTGACTATAATGAATTGGGGAGGGCTTGTTCTACGTACATCTTTTGTATGTACCTTAAATGTTCCATGGATTTCCATGATGGCTAAAATTTCACTGAATGAGTGTAGCACAATAAAAAAAGACAGTGTTTGCAAGATCAGCTCTCATCATCAGCAATACCTATGCTTCTCTAGCAAGTCTATAAGAAAAATAGCAAAACCTAATTTTAAGAAGAAATGAATTAAGATTCCCAGGTTATTTACAGCTAAAGTAGCCATCCTCATTTCAGTCTGATGTATGATCATGCTGTCATCAGCTGTGGCTCCGTTCCCTTGCAATAATTTTGTACAATTGGCCAACTTAAAAAATAGGTAAAAGGACACAGGGGGAGAGATCTCATAGATATTAAGCTACTTTGAGTTCCACTAGGTAGGAGAGAGATTATTAATATCCCACTGGCAGATACATGTTTGACCCATATTAAATAGTAGGGAAGGCAAAAAGAAGCATAGGAAGACAAATCACAGAAAAATCAGACACGGCTGATTTTGTTGCTCATGGATAATATTATCATGAGGGGCAGACACAAAGGAGATTGAGACCTATGCATTCAGTGTTGGTAGTTTTGCGAACTGTGATATTTGTTGTTCCAGATGCAGCCATGAACACAGGTCCTTAATATGGATTAATAATCAGTCCTGAATGCGTTGCCCAAGCTCAACCAGTAACAGGAACAATTATATACCTTGCTTCAAACTGACTGATCTAGATAAATTTGTTCCAAGCCTGAGCTGAGGTAATGAAAAATATTCCCAGGATGGTCTCAATTTCATAACTACACATCAGACACGAGGAAAAAAATAAAAACCACACCAAGCCAACAAAATATGATATGAAGCCAAACAACTCACAACAGTAGAACAAAGCAATGAAGAATGACAAAACCAATGAGGAAATCCACAATGTGTTCACCTGTGCCTCACAGTAATTAATGCTTTTTGAAATATTAGATAAACTTTTATTTGTTGTAATAGAAACAGATTTCCCAGATCTCCTATTTCAGTTCTCAAGCTCCACCTTTTCTTAGCTTTGTCTGAAATTAGCCACATTTTCTACCACTTTAATAAACGTGGAATACAATTTGGAAATTATCTGTTTGCATCAGTGCTGGCAACAAACAATAGCTCAAATTTTGAGAGTCAAGGCTTCAATAATAAGGCCTGATTTTCTTAGCAATCAGATGCATACACATGCATATACACACACACAAACGCACGCACACCACATGTCTTTGTGAATAGGGCCCAAAACAGCTGCAACCTTCCAGAAATTAATTGGATTCTGGATCATTTGCATTTTTATATAGTTTACCAACAAAAGATGGAGATAGCAAGTTTATTAATATGAAAAAGAGAGAGAGAAAGAAAAAGAGGGGAGAAGGAAAGGTGAATGTTTTGGCTGAACAACTAATCCAAATTTTAATACCCCCAGTTCCTATTCACCTTATAATACAGCAGCAGATCCTCTAAGGTGGAAATTGATATGCAGGTCTAAACTGCAGGCAGCTGCTAAAGACTCCTACTGATGCCTGGGGCCTTTACAGTTCCTCATCTGGGTAGGCATTATGATTTGATAATGGCCATTTTCAGACAACACCCAAGGCAATTCTAGGATTTGCTGTCACAATAGACACTGAAAATAAAGTCAGTGTAAATAGATTAAGAAATTGACAGAATAACAAGGCAGAAAGAATTAGAATGAATACACAAATGGCAGATGACAACTCAATGCATTGTGCTGCGGAGATGGGATAAGGAAAGTAGAGCTGGAGAATTTATCTGCTGACTGTATGCCTTCAACCTGCTTCCTGACTGTGCGGATGTTTATTTCAGCGAGAAATGAAATCTTTATTAGAAGATTTCTTATCTCTTTTGCTTCCCATTGAAAAACTTCCCTTCTGCTCAACTGAAACTGAAAGCTTCTGATCTGTAGAAGGACCAAGAATACAAATTGTCTAGGTAGTCAGCTACTGACTAGTGGGGAAAATTGACAGCCCCATTTCACTTGGGAATAGGAAAGAAATACTGAAGGCAGTGATCCCTAAATTATACAGATGTCAAAATGAGTATTAGGTGACCAGGAAGTAACCAGGGCTTTGTATTACATTACACAATTTACAAATTTCTTTGCAAAGCTTGAGCTGAGATGTGAATGAGGTTTAGTGTATGAACTGTCTAGTGGAATCCCTTATTTGATGTATATATTCTGCTATAAGTTTCATTTACTTTTGTTGCAACTATGACTTTATGTGCAGAATAACTATGACCAGGAAATAGTTTGTAGGATGTTTTTCACATGACAGACACAGAGCACATGCAAAGATGGACTGCTGGGCAAGGATACCCACAGTAGGTTTTTGGGTAAAGAAGGTACTAGAACTGCTACAAGGATGAAAATGAAACTCAGTTGTATTTTTTGTGCTTGGTTGGATGAGGATGTAGAGAACTTCTATGTTGTTAGTGCACTAAGCACTCCCCAGGATTATCAGACCTGATGCACACGCTTTCTTTTATCTCAGGGAACAAAAGCTGAATGGGAGCATATAGGAAACCAGGGCAGCAGCTCTGCACAGGGATTTTCAATGGCAGCATGAGGCTGGGAACACCACATTAGTAGTGAAATGGCCATCTTCAATGATGGCAGAACTTTGATAAGCAGACTGACTCCCAAAGGAAACACCAGGATAAGAGGTGCTGCTAGGTGGAAGAAGGAAAGAGTAACCTCTCCCCTCCTGAGGCTACAAGAGTATTTTTCCTGGATGGGGGAATTGAATGACACACCTTTGTTTCACATGCACTTCCATGTCAGATGCCTTCTGTCCTACTGCCCTGCCCCCCTGCTGCCATCTGTCACATAAAAAAATGAAACTCAATATTGGTTGTACAGCACTAGAAATTGAACCCACCTCTGACATAATTGGTGAACATAATAAAATAGGAGGCATTACTTCTGGAGCAGCCCTAGTGCCTATTTTTCTAAAATAAATTAATCACTGAGAAGCTTTTCAAAGGCTTCTGGAGTTCAATCAAGAAAAAATTCTTAACAGTTATCACAGAACATTCAACCAATACACCTTGAGTAATCTAACAGGAGCTTAGGCTCAGCTTGAATGAAATACTTAGTTTTGCTCATCTTCATGGGAATTATGCCAGCATTGTATTGAATAAGGGACAAAGTTATATTTGGTGTGGGTTACATAAATACTTACATCTTTAATATTTTATTTGACTAATATCTCATATATGGGAATTCTCCAAATTCCTTAACATAATGCAACCTTTTATTTCCCCACCTCTTTCTTTCTTTATTCTCTCCACATCTCCTTTCCATTTAAAGTTCGACCACTTCTTGTGATAAAAGCACGGACTGCAGTCAAAGCTTATATACATCTTCTTCCTTTTCTTGTTTCTTATACTCTTTACTTTCTTCCCTCAGGTGTTATTTTTCCACCCTCTTTCTTTCAATGTTCTTAGCCAAAAGAAAAACCATTTTTGCTTAATTCTCTCCTGCTCTCCTCTTACTCCACTTATTTTACAGCCACTTTTTTTTTTTTTTTTTTTAATTCTGAGCATCCATGGGCTTCCCCCTTAATCTCTGCACCCAAATCCCACAAGACTAGTATAAAAATGAAGTTGATTTTACTTATGGCCAGAGAAACAAGAAATCAGGCATCAAGAATGAAGTGAAAAGAGCTGAACTGCCACAGAACCCTCAAGTGTGAGGAAGGATAAGATAGTATCAGTTATGAAAGGAAGAGAAGGAAGGGGAGATTTCCATGAAGAACATGGGAGAAGAACAGAAATTGTAGGAGTAAATGACAGTGCTACTATTTTTATTCCTCATTTCAATGCTCCTTCATTTTTGAAGGGCCTTGGCCACAAGGAATATGGAGCTCCATTTAGCCTCACATCAATCCTGTTAAAAAGAATACCTTGATTATACTTAGCATGCCAGCATTTAGAAATTAGAAATGAGACAGGAATGTGGCCAGCTTATTTCTGGCTGAATACACAGATACAGTGAGACACACTATTTGGGTACATACCAACTCCTTATTTATCTAACTTTCATTAACCTTACAGAAATCCTGCCAAAGTATTCTGATAATACTGAACAGCCAGGCAAGTAATAGTCTTATAACCATGCAAGATGTTTGCATGGCACAAATCAGGGTATCTGTATTGCTTGGGGATTCAGTAATTTCCTGCTTTCAAGACAGTTAAGAAATGGGAGAAGTGCAAGTCTGAAATCCTGGCCCCACCAAAGTCAGAGGCAGTACCTCCATTTAGCTGCTGCAGGGCTAAGAACAGCTGGTTTCTAACCTAAAGGGAGCTGGCTGAATGCTGTCTTTGTGATTGAGTCTAATTTACATGGGTTAGAACACCAGAAGAAAAAAACCTCAAAGCTGCTGAACATTAGGGAGTGATGGAGAAGCTACAGCCACAGCAAGATCATGGAAGGGCCAGAGACAGGGGAGCGGGGGAGAAAGGATCCAGACAGGAATGAGAAGGGAACAGAAGAAAATCAGAATTGTCATAGGCCACAGATGAGGTAGAAAGAAGGGGGTAAATAACGACTCTGAGCCACTCTAAGCAAACCAGATGCTGTTTCCACCAAATGGGCAGAACTGAAGGGCCCTGACAGAGGCAGCCAGACTTGGTATGTCTGTGAAAGAAGTGTTCTGCACTTGTGCTGGACACCTGACAATGTTGTCAAAGCTCACTTTGTTACCTTTAAAACCTGCTTGCCTTCTGTAACACCCACCCCCCCTAAAAAAATCATGAAATTTCTGTACATCTTAAAAATTCAGCACCTGTGGCTCTTCTTCTGCATGAGGAAGGTGCTACATGTGAGATCTACCTGGAGACCACCTTCTCCAGGTTGAGGAGGCAACACAAGCAACTACTTGTGGGAAAAATCATATTTCACCTCTTAGAAACCTTGCGGTGGTTCTCCAAGCAGAAATACAAATATTAAGCTGCTGCTTCACTAGGTAATAGTAACCTATTACTTTCTTCTCTGTATTGAGAAAGCACAAATAAAGCACTAATTTCACACCCTGAGAGGTAGGAAGAGGAAAAACTGTTACATCTTCAAAATCAAATCCCAATAACAGAGGGCTATGTTTGATGTTCATTTCTTATTTCCCTGTCAAAACTAGTTTAATCCCCTGGTGGACAGGTCACCTGCTACTCCCAGGAGGATATTCCCCTACTCCTTATGTCTTTGCTTTACAATAATACAACCCTTTCTCTTTAACATTTATATCCTTTAAACATCTACAGCTTAAATTTCATCTCAGTTATTCTTTCACAAAGCTGCCTAGACTCTGGTCTGTTAACACATCCAGGCTGCTTCGTATTCCTGTTGTCCTTTCTCAGGATTTCCCTTAGTTTATTGATCGATAAACTCCAGCAACATGCTAAATCAACACATACCTCGTCCTCTAGTCAGGGCTACAACAGAACCACACACAGAGGGCTATTAAGCCAGTGCTCACTGATGCACAGCTTTTGCAGATGCAGCCTGAAATTATGCTACACTTCATTGCTACTGTGTTATGTTACATATGCATGCTTAATTTTCTGTTCACTAGTACATCTTAACAATACGGAAGACGGTGGTATAAAGCTATTCAGCTGATTTACACCCTTTCTGAGCACTGCTTGAATGCTGGTAATGATATCATCTAAAAAAAGTCTGAAATCTGAATTGGGCTACTGGGGACTTCACCCAGAAAACACAACTGTTTGTTCCTTTTATTAAGCTGTTATGTTATGAGAGGTCTGAAGTTTAGCAAAATATTTACCTTTTGGAGCTAATGGAAATCAAGTTTTTGCTTCACACAGTCCAACAAAAAAAAACCCTGCTTGGATCTTGAGCTACCTGAACAAAAAACACTTTTTTTTTTTTACTAATTAGTAAACAATCCTAATGCTCCAATGGAGCAGGCTAATTCAAAAACAACTTGAGATTAAAAGATTAAAATTGGGATTGTACATAGGCTTTGTAAAGACTTCATACAGTGCTCTCCTGGTGCATTATTAACAGCATATTGTTGCATACAAAATTAAAAGTTCTTACAATAAACAGATTGGTCTTTTGAAATGTAGTTTATACAGGAAAAACCCTCCATAAATTAGTATGTATAGGTGATTTTAAATAGAGTCCTAATCTTGCAGCCATGGTGCTTTGTACTATTCTACCTTTAGATGTAGAAAACAGGGTCTGGTCAGGACCACCTACAGATGGGAAACATCCACTATTGTGCAAACTGCTTCAATAGTTTTTACATGCCATTGGAGGTAAAAGATGAGGAAGGAGGGGTGAAGAAGGAATGTTTCTTTCTTCAGCATCTTTGTACTGTTCCCCTGCAAAAGGGAGGATGCTTTAGCAGCATGGATGGTTGCCTTGAGAAATCATATAAATGTACCAATGCTGCTGCTATATTAGCTTCCCCCAACAGCATGGGCAACAGTGCCAGCTATTCAGCTATCCACACTGCCTGGGACCCATGGTATGCAGTCAGACAGCTTGTTCACATGAAGTCTAACTCACATTCCTGGGCATTTCACCACTGTAGAAGTTACAATTGCTCAAGAAACAAATTACTCCTTGTTGCAGTATAGACACTGTCAGCACACAGAAACACGGTGCTTGATCAGCTAGCCCTTCTGTCACGTGTTTTCCTACACTGACTTTCAACTTTGAACACTAGCTTTTGCAGAACAGAAGCAATGCCTTCCAGCTGCACCATTCTCTTCCTTTCAGATAAAGACAACATGATCATGTTGAGACACTCTGTAGATGAGAAACCTTCAGTGCATCAGCTAATTCCTTAGTTTTTCTGAATCATTTTCAGATCAGAGATGCCATAGAAATCAGCTTCTTATTGGCTCTTTAATACGGTTTGAAGTTGGTAAAGCTATCTGGTTCCACAAGCCAACCCATCTTCCCTACAGATTTAGAAGATGAGTTTGTATGTAAGCTTGGCTGAAACCAAGTCTAGCTGAAACTGGCAGCCCGACCCACGGTTAAATCAAAGCAACACAGAATATCTGTCTTTTTATGCCAAAGTAATAAAAACTGTGATGAGACACACAAACACATCCCTACCACAACATATATACATTGTGTCCGAGGCACACTTTTAATCTATGTCTAACTTTTTCATAGTGACAAAGCACATTCCAGTCATTACTAGAGCCATTAATTTAAGTATCAGCAGTGTCTGGATGTACTGTTCTCCTACAGTGCCTAGTATGTCCATGCAGCCATTGATTTAAGAGACAATATCACTTGCTTCCAAGTTTATGAGGCAATAAACAGCTCCCGCATATTGATGAATGCGGAGGTGTTTGCTCAGCACATTTGCAGAGGACATTTATTACCCAAGTGCTGTGCTTTAAAAGCAAATGAAATTGCAACTATTCTCACTTTCTTCTGTTGGGGGGGGGTAGGAGAAAAAAATACTGTTTTTTTTTAATTTGTTCCTCCACTTTCCCTCCTCCTGTGACTCATTAAAGTGAGTGACACAGCCATGGACGCTTCCTTCATCTGTGCAGTTGAAGACTACAGGCATTTTTACTTCAGTGGCTTTGCAGGAAACTGCTTTAGAAGAGGATGTGATTGTCAGACTACCAGAAAGACATGATTAAGATTATCCCTTAGTGCTTTATTACCCCATTATCCCCCTTCCAAGGGATTAAATTAGCTCATCAGCATAACCACACAGTTGTTAACCCTATGATAATTTCCAATGTTCTGTCCATATAATATAAAAGCGAAATAACCGTTAACCTGCACAAAAGGGATCACAAGAGTGTTAGTGATTTAAAAGATGAGTCTTTGAATTGTACACCTGGCAAAACACTTCTTGGAAACTAAACTCCTTTTTAAGTGTATGATGTCAGGAAAAAGAGAGGGTGAAAGAAAGATGAGATTGATTGCAAAGCTGCATGCCAACTGAGTTGTTATGAGGATGCCAAACAGAGAGAGTGATCCATGAAAAATGCATTAAATTATCAAAAACAAAACTGATCTATAGCTGCTGTAATTTCTCCCTTGCTGTTTTATTCCTATGAAAAGAATGTTAGCGATGGTATTTTCCTCACAAGAAAATAATGTTTCTTTGCTGTTATTAAAACATATATGAACATCTAAAATTTTTATTTAATTCCTAATCTAGTTAAGGAAGATAGATAATTGAATGAAAACATGAATATAAAATCTTAGAAGTAAACCAATATTTTCCAAATCCTTGATAGCTGAATCTTCAGGCTTGTGAAACAAGTCTTTAATCTAACAGCAGCAGATGTGATGTTTTAAGAAAAGGATGTTTGAAACTTCCAGTGGAGAAGACAGCTCCTTCCTTATCCTTACAATATGAGATTAGGAAAAAGCGTCAACTTCAAATACTTTGTAATGAACATTACTTTCTTCATTGTTCCTGTCATCATTCTTTTCTAATTTGACTCTTAGATAGGTCAATCTGTATGCATTTATATGTACATTTTCATCTGAGCAGACTCATTAAAACCAACAACACATGCTCTCAGGACAAGCTAGCCACTAGCACTGCTACGCCATGTATGAATCCTTTGTTTTCTGGTTCAAAGCTTGCTTCCTGAGGTATTTCTTGGCTAAGACTCTAGGAGATGAGAGGTGAGCTTTGAAGAAGGGCTTCAGTTAATCAGGAGGTGTAAAAATTGTAATATTAAGAACATTTAAAAGTAGGAAAACTTTCATTGGTCATAGTTAATGAGCTCACATTTATGCTGTTGCAGTACTCTACCACACCTGCTTTGATGCATATACTCTGCGTTTTCTATGTTTGTCCTTTTCTCTGCAATACACTTTCAAATAAAAATGAAGGACAAAATTCAAGAGAGTGGAAAATCTGGAGAGTAAATTTGCTACAAGAAGGGAACTTCATGTAATGCTGACACCTGCTCAGCCTCAGTAGTCTTTTGCAAAATGGCTTTAGCGTGCTCTGCTCCTGCTGTCCTCTGCTTTCCCAGTGCTGTATGTTGCAGAGTAGTCCATGCTATTAGCATAGTAATGTTATCATACATTATGAATGATGGTAATTAAAAGGAACAAGTCTTCTCATAGGTTTTGATCACCTCACTGACTGCTGCTTGAGGTGTTCATTGGGGTAGGGTAGAGGTGGTCATTGAAAGACACCTGTTTAAACACTGCTCTAACATACCTGAACTGGCAGAAAAAAAATGTTTCCAGAAAGTCAAGAAACTGAAAGTAATATTTTTTCCCTGCCTATTATTTTCATATAGCAAGTGGAATTCTGAAATTGGAATTTTCATTTATTTATTCTTAAAGCCCTGACAACAATTACATCTGTGCTCCAGCTTAGAAACTGAAGTGAAAAGGAGTGCCATCAGATACTTGTTTAAGTTGCTCTAATTACCTCAAACGTGAAACAAAATGCTTTCCTTCAGAACTTCAGAATTGTACTCCTTTTCATCTCTTCTCTGCAAAGGGTCTCAAATATAAACAGTGCACTGTATCCATTAAGCTTTAATTGCAGGGAAAGATTGAAAAGTCTTTCTGGGCTTCCTCAGAATCTCACAATGAGTGATTATTTACTAGCAGCAGACATGTTTCCAATTAATTTCAACACAAATTATTTCAATACACTCTGCCTGAAAGCTTACACAATCTCTTGTATTTGCACAAACTGCCTGGCCAAGAGATATGTTAGTGCTGGCAGCTAAGGAAAATCAAAAAACCCTTTTGAAAAATGAAGAAAGAGGAGTAGTACAATCAGGTATGTTTTCTAATGCTTTGCTATTAGAACACATGCAAATCTCTATGCCAAACATAAAAAACATAAGCCATACATACACTCTTAATTGTCAAGTTTGTCTTCCCAGTCTGTTCTGTGCCCCACCAAGTCTCCTCCTTTCCTCTCTTCCCCATTAAGGCCAAGCAAGCACCTAGCATGTCTACCTGTCATTGGAGAAATCCTCATGACACACACCCTGAACATGGATCAGGTCCTAACATGGAGCCTTCTGCTAGTGAAGGGAATTCCGTTCTTTCCAGATATTTCATTTATATGGTGGGGTTTATAGAATCTTCGTTTTAGCTAGAATTAGGGCTGTTCAGCCCATCTTTATCTTGGACCGTCATGGCCTAGAGATCACAGCCTTGCTTAACAGCAGCCACTGACACTTTCCAACACAGCTATACTGTATCCAATACCATGTATGATTTCATTTCAAAGCCCTTTTGTTCCTGCAGGGGTCCCATCAAGAAAAGCATATACCAGAAGTATAAATTCATAGAAAACACTGGCTCCCTCCATGAGTAAGAGATATGTGTGAAAGGGGAAAAATAAAAAGGAATTATATCTGGCATGCAACTTGTGTTATTTTCATATTTATTAGCATTACCAGATTTATGATTATCCTTACGCATCTCTTGAGAAGCAGGGCTGATAATTATTTTTTGTTTTAAATAGTAAAGGCAGCAGGTGAAAAGGGCAAGAGCCTAGCTCTGTGACAGAGCCGTACTGCAAAGCCATGCCCTCAGTGCAAGGACACCTCAGATGAGCGAGGACATATAAGATATGAACACCCTGGAATACTCTGGAGGCCCCAGAAGGGAAGAAATCCCCTACTTAATCAATTTGGAAGTTCTGCCTACTGAATTTGTTCACCTCATTCTGCTCCATTCCCCCGGTAAACAGCCCCCCCACACTTGACTCTTGAAAACATCTGCACTTTTGATGCGTTTTTAATACCATTTGTTATTTCCTGGGCAAAGCTGAACTGTGGCTCACCCTCCAAAAAACACAGACATAGACCTATAAAAACTATCGTGCTATAAAGGACTCCATAAAACAGTATGTTTTAATTGCATCCTGGTTTCAGCAAACTGTTTTGTACTGAAAGTTAACATTAGGTTGACACTTCTTTGGGCTTTTTATTCTTTTTAAAAATAAATTATCAGAAGCTATTTGTTTTCATGAATGGAGGTAGCACTTGGGTGACTGATTAAGCATATCAAAAAGCCATATAACCTACCCCAGTTTTTAATTAGTTGCACAAATTATCACCAAACACCGTAAATTTAATGTCGCCTCTTTTTCAATAAGAAAATAAATACCGAGCAAATAATAACACATTTGTATGGATCAGCCAAGTATCCCGTGAGTAGGTTACTGTTATTTCGGATGCAGGATGATGGGATTGAAGGATGTGCCCAAGGTGACACACCTGACTGATGGCTGGGGCACTACATCAGGGAAAGTGACAACAGAATTGGGGATGTTTTGCTTTGCACAGCAATGGCCAACGCATATTTTCTCCTCATATAGAGTGAGGTAGATTCACAGATATGGTCAGCTCAGCAATTACCTGGAATTTCTTCCAATTTCTTGGAAAATCTGTTTGTGTTGTACATTTAACAATGTGCTTATTCCTGGCCAGGTAAATCTTTCCCTTAAGAACTTGCCTTCTCTCAGATTTTGAGCCTGTGAGATTACTACTAAGATGTATCTAAATGGTTTATTAACTGAGAGACTCTTCTGAAATCTGCTATGGCAAATTGGTATCATCCCGCAGAGAAAGATATACAGTAGCTACTGAGGCACAATTTATCTCTCAAATGATATATCAGCTCATGAGGCTAAAACCAACCAAGTGAATTTTTACATTACAGATTCTCCAAAGAATCAGATGAAAACTGATAACATACAAGAGAAGTGGAAGCATGAGAACTGCTTCTGGTCGATGTACAGTCATTAACAACCCATTCCCCAGCATCATGTGGCAAAGAAAACTATGGCAGATTTGCAAGCACAGAGGGGTCAGCAGATAGTAAAGACACATCTAGGTTTAGGAAAGAGCTGACTCACATTTTTCCCCTTCCCACCGTATGTTACTTAGTAGTCAGCATCCCATGAAAAACAACAAGCCTGCATAATCTTAAGATTTAGCCTTTTTAAGGAGCAATCAAAATTTTACAAGGTATCACGGAAGCAATTGTTAACTGCTTTTCCCATAAGGAGCACTCATACAGACCATACATGTTCAGGGCAGCTGACAGATCCAGCAAAGCCACCCGCAGCAGCTTGGCATGTTTTTTGCAGCATTTGTCTGGATGCAGCTCTCTGTCAGAGATCACCGCAGAGCATCTCGCACTCCCATATCAGTCCAGCTCAGCACCACCACTGGAGGCCCATGCCTTGATGGCAGGCCACAACCTCCCTGTTCTGCAGGCTCTGGCAGAAGCCTAGGCTGGCTCTGCCCTCCTGGGCCAGGCCTGCCTGCTGAACTCACTCGGGCACACTACAGTGTATAGGCTTAACTGCAGCCACCGCAGGTAGGAGCTTTCAGCTGTCAGTTATTATGTAGGACCCCTGATGGGCCCAGCAGCCTATGTCAGACCCTGTGAGGTTGTAGTTACTATCATGCTGCAATCGCGTATCTGAACTGCAGGCTACAATTGCACCTTAAGAGGAGTAGCACTGAGAGAACATCAGAGAAATCTGTCTAGCATACAATGCTATCACTTAATGGCAGTTGCCTAGGGCAGAATGTAACAACTCAGGTACTTGGAAAGCCAGAGGTAGCATCACAAACACCTCTTGCAGGAATCTGGCTAATTGCTTTTTGAACTCACAGAAACTTCTGACTTTTACATGAGGCCAAGGAGGTCTAAGCTATAACATTAAGTTAAAAAGCATTGCAATCTTGTTTTCAATCCACCATTTGCTAGCTCTATTAGCAGCATCCATTCCTTCAGTCAGAAAAGGAGTAGCTCCCTACCTGCTTCTTTGCATCTGACACAAGTTAATTGATCTGGATTAGCACCAGTTTTTGGCACTGCTCCCCTAGACTAAACTTCCAAATGAGAAGCTGCTGTACCAGGTTGGTTATCTCCTGCTCATTCCTGTTGTTTTCCTTGCTCAGGGAAGTGAGGCAGCACACCTTCTCTTCCCCACCACTGGGTTCATAATAGCCCATGATGTTGGCACACAGGCAGGAGCGCCAGTGACCCTGCCTAGCTCAAAGGATAGCCATCAGCTCCATAGCACATGGACATCTGCTGCCCACCACCCCTCAGCCCCAAACACTTACTCTGAACTATGGTGTTCACAGCTCCTCTCCAGCCTTTCAGCAAAGAGCTAAAATCTCTCCACAAAGGCTTGGCCCACTGGGTTAAAAATCACTAAATTAACAAGAATTACTTCCACCTAAACAAGTTCTCCATTCCAATTATAGCTGGTTAAAGGGAAAGGCTGCAGAATCAGTGCTTGTTACAGAATGCAGCTGACCCACTTAATGTTCAAATTAAGAAATAAATAGTAGGTATTTCTTCTCTAGGCTGTACATGTACAGAGGGAAAGGGGAGAAATCAAGGTGTTAACCTAAAACAAATCCTGTTAGGTTGTCAAGCTGCACAGCTCCAAGCATTGAGACAAACACTGCACAAAGCTGTGGTGGTTTTAGATGTACACTCAGGTCTAAATTTGTCACTACTGGGCCAAGGTTGCATCTTTGGTTTCAGTGTTATACAACTGCAACTTTTTAAATGCAGAACAGTGTTTTTGCTTATTTTTTAAAGGATGATCACCCTTTTTAAACTTACCTTTCTAAATGCTGGGAAACTGTGCAAGGAAAAGACATATGGTTTGCAAAATTATTGGCCCAGTAATGCTGTGGAGAAATGCAACAGACAATATCATCCCTTAATTGACTACAGATTTCCCCAAACTTTCAACAAAATTATAGTTATAAATGCCTAGCAAATAATTATACCACGGGAAACATCAAGTGCAGTCTTAATTCTTCTTTTTGTCCCCAGAAAACTTTTTTTTTTTTAAACATTGGAACTGAGGGCAAACACCTAATGTGTAAAATATGCCAGAGTCTGGTAATTATGAAAGGAGAAATGTAATTAGTCATAATAATTCTAGGGATCAGTCTTTCTCAATTAAGCTTGCAATTCATACATTTCCTGGAGGAGATGCTGAAACATCTCAGATCTTGGTAGATTAAATTTTGTATGATTAAAAGAAAGCCAACATTCCATAGAAGGTTGTCACAGAGCAGTGCACAGGCTCTGTTTGAACTATTCTTAAAAATAAAAACAACAAAACACTGCTCAAATTTTGTAGTACAATAAACTTTCAGCACAATGTGACTGTTCTACTGCATGCCCTGCCAGGGGTAAGCCAGCCTTGAAGAGGGAGTGCAAAGAGAATGTGTTTTGACCTCTCTGCACTAGCAGGCCCTCACCCGTGCACACCGTTAGCATCCTGGGCTGCTGATACCATCTGTTGGAAGAAGTCACTTTTCAAATACTGCCAGCAGTTCTAAGAGCAAGAGCTCTCTTTCACCCTGGGAAAACCAACATTATAGTGAATGAGGAAAAACACTATGAGCCATATTGGGGTGGTAGCCACAGAATAGTTAAACCCTTCAAGCCTTTGATAAACACAGAGGAGATGTCTTTAATTCTACCCCACCTGTAAGGTTCATCCACAGAGCAGAACCATGGCTAAGCCCATGAACATTTTCTAGAAATATGTTTTACCCAGAACCAAACCTAATTGCTCTGCTCACCGAGGGGGGCGCTTCTTGATGCCTCACAGATCTCATGTCATTTGTTTTCCTTCTAGGTCAGCATCCTTGTGATCACCTTGTGATGCACATGGAATAGGAAGGCAACATCACTCCCCTCCACTGCATATGTGATTTGTAGTAATGTGTAGCTATTAAAACATGTTTGATCACACTACCGTGTGATCAAAGGGAACTATAAACAGAATCTGAATCAGCATGCTTTGCCCTAAACCATTTATGGATGTTTTTGTAAATATTTTAAGCTAGATATGTCTTAATTTGCTTTCAAAAGGTATTAATACATTTTTTTTGTATGACTGCATCATCTGTAGGCCAAACTCTGATTAAGTGTCTAAAGTACCTAACCAAAATGAGTTCTGCTTGCAGAAAGTCACCAGTTTTTTTATGAGATGCAGTTAGGAAGAGAAGCCTGGAAGTGCCTAAATGGAAATGAGTTATCATACTGTCACACATGTAACTCCCAGGTTATCTGGGAAAAATTCAGATCCCAGTCAGTATCTGTGTAGATAATATATCTGTGTGCAAACACTACAAGAGGAAGTTGATCTTGGAGGGCAACTTCTTTCACAGACTCTCCATAACCTTTTCTTCCTTCACCAACAGTTCCTTGTTTTTGCCTCAGATTCTGAATATATTTGGAAGTACAGAGCATCCAAGTATATGAACTATATGAAGATTTCTTCCAAGGAACAGGCTTTTAAAAGTACCACTTATCTGAAGAACAGTATGTGGAAGGAAACATGGGTAATTCTCTCAATGCCTGTATCAGTGTGCTTGAAACCTAGGAATCCCACTCTCATTTCTCTCAGTCAGGTTGTAATTTCAGATACTGATGGGCGACTATCTGAATCTCTCTCCATGTTTACATGGCCTATCCCTACATGCTGACAGTTTCACATCTGTAAATCTGATTAGCAGACAATATTTGACTTGATTAGTCAAGTGCAAAGCTCAATGCAGTCAGACATTTGAAATTAGAGATTTCCTGGAGCTGTGTTAATAGATTTGAGACCTGAGTAGGGTGCAAACGAACAACAGGAGCCACGCGTTCTTAGAGACAGTATTTCATTTCCTCATATTCACAAGTACTGTATCAGGAACTGGAATTTGCATGCCCTTTCCTTGATAAGTGATCTGAGAGTGTTTTGCCAGGGCTTTTCTGGAGCTTCTTTAAACAGAAAGTGGTGGATGTGTGTGATACTAACCAGCAAATTCTCATTTCCTATTGTCTACTGCCTATATCATTTGATATCACTGGAGGTCTAAAAGCTGCTTTCAGATTATTCTTTCACATGAGAAAAGCACAATATTCTCCATCCAGCCATTCACAAGGCTAATCCATCTGCAATCTCTAAGCTCAGCCTCCTGTTTCCTTATTGCTTTTCCATTCCTACGACTCCCATTTCTCCTCAAATTGATGTCAATACAAAACCTCTCTTCTAACACTATCTCAGTGGAGCTTTTGTGATACCACACATTATGAACACTCTGTGAAATCAGTTTCAGAGTAATGATATGCTACGTATGCTTAGAAACACACTTATGTCTCTAAATATCTTCTTGCATATTATTAAGGTTAGTGAACCAAAAAGATGAGTACTTCTGTCACCACAAGGGTGGAACACATTGGAAGATGCATGTGACTATAGATGCAGGTCAGTGACAGTTTGGGAGAAAGAAACAGGAAAGGCTACCATTTATTGTTTAAACCTGCCCAAGATATGCATGGTATTTTGCTGTCCAGTAAAGAGATGTAGATACTTGCCCCTTGATCCTACAGGGCCTGGAATACAAGGGAAATTCATACTGTACTCAAGTAATTGTAGCATTGAAAACCCTCAGTACTGAGAAAGCTTGCAAGAAATGAAGCAAGATTTATGACCGTGCACTACAATCTGTTACACACCACAAAGAGTAGCTTCGGGTATAAGTTCTACTCTCTGGTAACATATCCCAGTATGGTACCCACATGATAGATCCTGTTATCTGTATTCACAGTCTCAAATTATTATCCTAAATCAGGTCAAGAACACAGCACAAGAGCAACAGGACATTATGACAGAGCAAATTAACGGTGTAAGGAAGAGATCGATAAATAGAAAGAAAGGCTGAAAATTGCTTTGGGGTGAGGAGAGTTATTCCCACAGAAAGACTATTTGCATTGATTTAATTTCTGACATGCTTTGTTTTCAAGATTTGTAATGATCTATATTATTACTATTTGTTCTGAAGCACTGTCAGAAGACCCAAACAGAGTAAGCAAGAATGAGAAAAGAAACAAATTTTACTGCCTGCATGCTATCTGTGAGGGGCAGAAATCACATATAGGCACACAAACTTGAAATAGATGGACAGGGTTGTCAGGAGGCTGAAGCAGACCAAAGTTGAGAGTGCAGAAGCTGAGAGGAGGATGGCAGCTGAGCAGAAGCTTCACAGACAGTGCTTTAATAATCACTGAGCTCGCAATAAACAGCACAGGAAAAAGCTAGTTCTCCTCAGATTAAATACAGGGAAAAAAAAGAAATCAACAGGACCAACATTAAACATGCATACTTTTACATCTCTATCTCCTTCTATATTAACTGTGTACCATCCTTGGTATCTTAAATGTGCTTTTCCCTTCCCTTTCCCTTCCCCCAGACAGCATTTTTTTCTCCCTTTCTCCCCTCCTCATCACCATCTCTTTGAAACCCACAGGATAACATCTATATCCAAACCAATGCTTCCGTAACATGAGAGACCTATTTGCTGATGAAAATTAGTAATTTTTGAGAAGAGTTTTAAAAAAATCCAAATCCTAAAATTACACTATCTATAAACAGAGAATCCATGGAATAGCTGGCTTTTGTTTGGTGCTTATGCAAATGCACAAGTGTATGCCAAAAGACTTTTCCCTACATCATTTCCTTTATCACAAAGCAGCCACTGGGAAACTCAGCAGTTGCATTGCATCAAGACCAGTGTTAGCCACACTACTGTTATTTTGCACAACACTGGGCAATTCCAGCATTTGTTTGTTTTTGGAGCAAAGTACTCCTTGCATATGGACACTTTCACATTGATGCCCATATTATTTAAAAAAAAAAAATGGCTATCTCAGGGTTTGACTTCCCTCTGTCACTCACTTTTGCATGTTCTGCCTCCTCCCTCATTAATCCCAGGACACACAGGAGGGCCCTGGGGCCTGTAAGGGAGAGATACCCATTGGCTCAGATAAAAAAAAAATCAGTAAGCAGTTGAAATATGCAGTACAATTTTTCCTGTCTCATTTTATCTGCTGCAGACGAGGGAGGGCTCTCACACACCTCCTCAGGTGGGGCAGCGGGAAAGGGGCAGCAACAGGCAGTCAGTGGGTACTGGTAGCAATGGCTGAAATCAGCACTGCTGGCAAGAACAGCTGTGCTCTGGCCATTTGTCAGTACAGTCAGTGTTTGTCAACACTGTCAATGAAGTCATTTGTCAAAGCACAACTTTGCTGAGTTCCCAGATGCCTTGTTCTTTTATGTGAACTTCCTTAACATCAGTGCAGGAATAAAAGTGATGTTCTTTTTGTTACTAATTCACTAAAGGTTAGAGCAAAATCCAAAGCAATTACAAGGAAGCATTTACCTCTCCACAGATAGCATCTCTGTTATTTTTGCCAGCAATCTGGAAAACTAATTAAAATAATGGATTATTCTACTTGATGTTTTAAACTAATCAGTAATGTTAATATTCTATGGATTTGCTCTTTCCTATAACACTTCTCTTAAAAGCCTTTTTAACCTGACACTTAAATAAAAACATCTTGCTCTTCTAAATTATTTCTAATCCAGCAAATAAAGGCCAGTTTGCTGGTATTTGCATAGGCACTGGAAGGCACAGGTCATTGGACCTGTGTGGCTGAGGGCGTTTAATAACCAAGAGTACCTTCTTCCAAGGAGAAGTGTCAGACTCCAGTCTCATGATATTGATGTACAAATGCAGGTTCATCAACCGACAGAATCCCATTATCTCAAATGGGGCTTTACACAGGCATCTGCCCTACTAGCAAGAATCAAGAACTTTATGATTGGAACCTCACTCCCGAACAACAGGAGTTCACATCTCATAACCTCCTCCCTCCTCTGTGCCCCATTCCCATGCTGTCACACAGTTGACAGACTGCAAAAACTTAGGAAAAACAGATGCAAGGACTCTTAGTCTACAGACTGACTTTTCAACTATCACGACCTGAAGCACACTTATTGGTTAGTACAATAACTCCCATGAGATGATACGGTCTGTAGATAAATACTGGGGCTCAACTTCCAGGAAAGGTTTCCACAACACCTTTTAGCTGCCAACTGTTTCATTGCAGCTGACAGTCTAAAGGGCCCAGCTCCTTCCAGATGGGCTATCCAGAAGAGAAGACCACTAACCTAGTGGTCAGGCTTGGATACCTTGCCTGGGGTTGTTTTCACAAGCACTACCTATGTGTACATGCTGCTCAAAGCATCTGTCTCTTCTACTTGCCTGAGAACTCAAATAAGGAAAAGAGATACTCAGTCAAGCTATAAATTATGAACAGTTCTTCAGTGCACTGAACTTTGAAGCTTAAATAACAGCAGTGAAAGACTGGAAAACTGAACCACGTACAATTTTAATATAGCACTACCCCAGAAACTCAGCTAAAACATCTTTATTTACTTTAGCTGGAAGCTTCAACGAACCAAAAGCGTCCCTAGGGAATCAGCAAAGTGTTCTGCGAGATCTGAAGAAGATTCAGGGGGAGGAGGGGAAAGACTAGCCACGCTTCAAGGAGTTTCCTTCAACATCACCATTTCAGAATCAGAATCACAAAATGTTTATTACTTTTACTTTTAGTTACTTAAACAAATGTCATGTATTACTTAGCTGAGAACAAAGTTTGAAAACTATTTTTATGCTGTTAAAAAAAAAGGTCTTTTGGACTTAACGTCTCCTTTTACACTCCTTTTTCTTCTTGGAGACTTTTTTCAAAAGGGAAACAACAATCACAAGTTCTCACCTCTTAGTTGAGGTTTAAAGATTCATTTTGATACTATTTTGTATTAAGTATCCTATCAAACAAAAGATTGCATTTGAATTTCAATGACAGTGAGTCAAAAGTAAGAAGGCAGAAGCAAGTGCTTTTGATGCACACTCTAAAAAGCCTGCTGAAAAAGCAAGTCCAAAGAAAAAAAAACAAAATAGACATGACTTGGCTGTTTTATTATGCCACATCATTCATTTGAAAGTGATTTCAATGGGGAAATACTGCCTAAAGCCAGGGTGACTAAACACATTCAGTGGCCACAGCTATCACCAGTGGACAGAAAGATGGAACAGAAGTGCCAGGATTTATTTATTTAAGTTTTTACATAGTAAGCAAATTCATTAAGTTCTTAAACTAAATACTGAAATTCAAAAATAAGCTTGAATGCAGCCCCCAGATACGTGACTGTAAGATGTGCTTGATGCTGACCTGAATCTGCCCCAACCTACCACAACATTACTCTTCGGTCAGCATGTAGCTGCCTTCCCACAGCTCCCAGCCCAGCATGGAGGTACATGGGCAGTGGTCTCCATGTAAACAGTGATAGTGAAGGGGAGTCCCTATTGCCCTGCCTAACGGGCAGAAGCAAATCAGACGCTCTGTAAATGGCACATTGCATATTTCAGCATCACTTCAGTGGAGTCATTGGGTATTGATTAATTTTACAGCCATACTGAGTCAGCTAGACTGAAATATATAGCAGGCCAGACCTAAGCTACTGTGCCAGTGAGACAGAGGGTCTCCGCCAGCAAGGGGCTGTAAAGCTCTGAGCTCCCTAGCACTGCTCCAGGTGAAGCAAAAGGACAGCTGGTTATCTGCTGCTCTGCCAGTGTGAACAGAATTGCTCACACAGCTGATGGGAATCTCCTAGAAAAATAGCGATGCCTTGCCAATAGCACACTTTGTTCTATCCAGACCACTGTAATGTTCATTTGCTTTTCCTTCACTTGAAATAGCATCTACCATTTTTTTTGAGGGGAGCATGGAAAGCAGAGATCTTAGGAAACCTTACAACCTCCACCTTAATAGAACAACTTTCTATGTTGTCCATGAGTTGCTTCAGAATTTGAAAACACTCTGGAATATGAGAAGGTAGAATCAAATTATTTTTTTCTTCTAGTTATACAAACCTCAGTTATTAAAGTGCTGGAAGCTCAGTCACTGTTTCTGCTTACTGATGCTTGGCCCAAATTTGTTAGATTCAGCCTTCTTTTACTTCATGAGAAATTAATGAAATACAGAAAGTTCCCTTAACGTGACAGATGCATTATTTGACTCAAGTCCAAAGAACCCACAGCCTCCAGGGCGAGTACCATGCCAGGCTGGTTTCAGTTAACACATTTAGTTTAACAGCAGCAGTAGCACTGTACAAGCATACACACGCACATTTATGAGCAGTCAGCAGGCCACAGCCCAGCATATACCCTGGGGTCCTTCAAACTCTTATCAACCTTTCTTCATGTTGAAGAAGGGAAGAGAGGTGCTCAAAGCATTGCAAGCCTTCTGAATGCTCATTAAGAGTGTAGTGTGGATGACCAGTCCTTACAGAGACCTATGGCAAAAAGCATCCAGCTCTGCAGATTCCACATAGCATGTAAAGACTGATCAATGCCTGTTCATGCTCTCCCATATCAAGTTGCTGAGAAGAAAATTTAGATAGAAAGCAGCCAGCCTACTCTTCCCATTCAGTCATGGATCTGAGAATCATAATAGAGACCTTCATTATTCCAGCCAGTTTTTATGTATTTACTTAGTGAATTTCTACTATTTTAGATAGCAAATGTTGCTGAAAATACATATTTTATTTTTAGTCAGCAAAGTAAAAATAAAGATATCAAGCATATCTCACCCTGAGACCACCCAAATACCTTGAACTATAGGAATACCAAAATACAACAACACACTTCGCTTGTTACCATACCATCAAAGAGTGAAGTAGTCATTACTAACTGATTTTCAAAACAGCATTAAAATTGAAAAAAAAACAAACATTCAAAACAAAGAAAATAGAGTAACATCATTTATTTTTAAACTTTGACTTACCTACAGGTGCATAACACAAAGGAAAGCACAGCAACAACAGTAGAGTAGCAAGAACCCAGGCTAGTGCAAGCAATGACATGCCAAAATACAACAGCAACAAATGCAGAAACAAAAGAAAGCAGTAACTTACCACCAGAAGGCCTCAGGCACATTAAGAACTCTAGAAAGATACTCTTTCCTCCACTGCCAGCCCTTAAATGAGGTCTGGGAAGGGGTGGATCCTGGCTTCATCCCATTCAATCACTCAGGGCATTGCATGCACCTGAGCTCCCCTGGGTTGGCCCTGCCTTCCCACCAGGTGGTCAATCACTGTTTCAGGCTATGACTTTGCATTTCTTCCACCAGGTGATAACACTGATACTGACTGTGGTAAATGCCCCTGCCTAACAGCTAATTAGAAACGACAACTTATGCTGATAGCTGGGTTTATATTCTTCATAATTTACTACGGCAAAATCACTGTTTGATCGTGGGTGTTGCACAATGAATGTTACCTGTTGCTTCTCCCTTATCAGCCAAAGAGCTTTGGAAAAACAGATGTTTCTGTCAACATTTGAGTCCATGAAAATGAACAGGTGTATCTATAATGTATCATCATGCCACCAAAAAGTTTGTAAAGCATTATGTATTATCAGATACTTACAAACATGAGATAAGATTTCCAATTTTAATGGTTTAAGGATGGTTCTTAAGTGCTTCTTTCAGTCAAAGACATCCACTCGTATTTCTTTCATTATGACATAAAGGAATTATTTAAAATTAGAACAACCTGATCTTCTACATGCTTAAGTTCGACATAAGGCATTAATTGCAGGGTTAACAAAGACCAATGAAAACAGCTTTGGTCATAAATAGAGGTCTGCTGTGAAAGGAAAAAAAATATCATTCCAAGATATAAATGTTTTTATACTTGCCTGCCCATTATGAGTTGCTAGGAACAACCATTCCCCTTAACTTGATTCTGTTCTGCATAAAATAAAATAGTATTGACTTTTCGGGAAATCACCAATGTTATTCAACAGACGAAATGTGGTTAAAAAGGTGAATCGTAGCTGTAGAATAATCAGCTAGGAGGAGCATTGTGTGTGTGTGTGTGTGCTGGCAGAGCCCAGAAGCGGCACAATGGCTGACCTGGGGCCTGTCATCCCCAGAGCCTGTCACCCCTATCCTGGCAGCCCCCAGAGGCTCTGCTGGTGCTCATGCCTTCAACACAGTGGTGCGAGCAATATTTCCCTATGTAAATAGACTTGGACAGATTGCTGAAATGTACTAAATATTGATTCAGCTAAGACTTCGAATTAAGGTTAATGTAAATAGTAGATGTAAAGAGTTTTATGAATTGATTTCAAATAGCAAAGATGTATTGAAATAGCGTTAAACCCAAGCACTATTTCAAACAACGAATTTAAGCTTACGGTAATTGAATTATGAACATGAATTATTGAGCACAGCTGAGACACAGTCTTAAGGGGAAAACGCACACCGCGCATCACTGAGGCTCCTCAGAGAGAGTCCTTCAGGTCGCACACTGCCCTGGTGCCACACGGCTGCCCCTCCTGCCAGCCCTGAGAGCAACTCTCTGAGTGTATGGTCATGGCAGCTGTCAAAATGTCCTGGGTGACAAAAACAAGCAAAGCCAACATCTGAATGCATCGAGCACTTAACTCATTCTGTCCTAATGGGACTCAGAAACAGCATCATGAGCAGCAGCTGTCCCCTTTGCAGGAGCGGGCCGGGGACAGCGACCCTCTCACTTAGGTACGGTCTCAGCAAGGAGACCATTCTCCTTGCTGAGAAGGAGCAAGGAACTGCAGCTGCAGTCTGGAGAAAACAAGCTTATGGAAGAGAATGCCTGCTATTTCTATGTAAATAAATGTTAATGCTCAATTCCATTATGCTATGTAACTTCTGGGGTTCAAAGACAGGGAAAGTGATACGCTTGGAGATATATTTCAGGACTGGGGCCAGAACATACTACACTGATTGGCCTTATAAAAAGAAAGGTTCTAACTGCAGACTAAGGAAAGTAGGGCACATGAGAAAATCTTCAGTGTGAGCACCTGTGCTCTGTTTGTAGTTACTGCAAGGCATCATGAGCCCCTCCTGTGAAGTGAAGCAAATCACGTGGGTGGGGGCCCAGCATGAGCAAACAGATGAGCTCTCCGCCTCCACATGCAGGGCAAACTCTGCTGCTGGTGTGGGCCAGCGTATCTCCCCAGGCTTCTACAGGGGGTGAGCAGCACATCATGTGGCTGGGAATGCTAAATCTGATTCCAGCCATTCAGGCGGTGCCTCTAGCTGTGGCCTCCTTTGTGTCAAAATGATGCCACCAGCAACAATAGTGCTTTACTATGGACCATCTTTCCTACTGGTGGCTCAGGGCATATTTGGACTTTACAGTTTTCAGTATAAATGAAGGTATTTAATGGATTTGATACTTGTGTTTGTGTTACACATGGGTATGTTTTTCTCTTCATGCCCTACACAGAAAATATCTCTCTCCACTGATGGCCTACCAGTTACTGCCTTGCTCTGTGGGCTGCCTTGTCTGGGCAAGGGACGTGTATGGAATAAGGCAGGAATATGCTGGGCTGATAGATATGGATGAGACATGTGAACAGGAGGCACAGAACAAGCTGTGGCAGAGTTGACACAGGAGCCATAATGTTATTTTCATGGTGTACGATGGTCAAGCATTTAAATGCCTTTAAATGGGCAGTTTTATTGAAATTCAAAGAAAACTATTTACTCAGAAGACCTTGTATAACAGAAAAGCTGAGGAGGGTATAATTTCTGATTGGAAAGGTTGGTTATTCCTGCTCACCACAAATAAGTAACATGCCCATCTTTTGAAGTGGTGTAGGAGTGCGAGATGTATGACAAAGCTGTTTCTTCTTTATCTCTCCTTGACAGATCTCAACCACCTTCACACTGCTAAGGCTGGGAAATGACTGTAGTCACTTTTTCCTGCAGGGTGAGAACCCTCAGGAGATGCTGCTGTCTCAAGAATTGGTTATAAAATCCAGCACAATGAACAAATCCTTCTGTATACCAAAAGGTATCAATAACAGACAAACTCCAGGCAATTCAGTTACTTAAAAGAGCAGCATTTGACACTAATGCATAGGGGGAGGGAAGGAAGCTACATGAGTGGCTTAGGGAGTGAATGTTAGGCAAGGAAAGGAATGAAAAGGAAGCACTTTTCCTGCAACGCTCAGTTAGATGTGCCAGTGAAATATGCATGACTATACAAAGCACTCAGATGGAAATAGGTAGACTTCTGTGAATGGCTACAAGATATCAATAGCAAATAGGTTGTTAACACAACACAGTCTTCCTTAGCAGTGTACACAAGGTATAAAGCCAGTTCTGCTGAAGAAGCCTTGCTGTACATCAATCTTGATATTTCTTGCTCACTGTGTCTTCCTTATAGCGCTTTGTGCTTTATATAAAAACCAAAAACCTAAAGAATCTTTGGTGAGGAATTCACTGTAAGCTTTAGTAGTGGTGATAAACCAGGGAACACTGTTTCTTTGCAAATTCTCTTAGACAAGGAGATATTTCGTAATTGACTTCACAGTTCTGAGTTATAATGAACACAAAATGAACTAGATTCAGTTATTTTTCTTTGTTCTTCTCAGTTGCAAACATACACATAAAACTGAGAAGCAATTTGCTACAAGTGGAGTAGAACTGCATCACGGAGTAAGCATTTTCTTGCACGTCCAACAGTTTTCTGTGTTAGATAATCTCTCTTTGTCCTGGCATGATTATATATAGGCTGGCCTTCTTAAAATACTCTGCAGTGGAGCAGAAGTCAGA
>PPHD01002475.1:6188-35653 GCA_002909625.1 Bambusicola thoracicus | reverse complement strand
GTGCACTGCTGAGCTCTAAGGTAAAACATACTGATAAAACTCTGTAATTAACGTCCGGTTCTGTCAGATATGCAAGAACGCTCAAGAGTTACTGCTGAAAGAATAGATGGGCAGATTTGAATAGAAAGAAGCTAACGGTGAAGTGGAAGGTTACCTCACCAAATGTTCTTGAAAGGTCTTTCTTTTTATCACTTTGTTTTGTGTAAGTAGAGTTCTTTTCCCTTTGGAAACCTTTGAGTGATCTGCTGCCTATTACAAATGCTTAAGAGATGCTAAAAGTTTTTTTTTGATACAATGTGCTGAACTTTTTCCTCCAAGAAGCTATCATGTAACTTCCTTGCAGAATGATCAAAATCTCCAGAATATTTGTTTGCGCTTTTGTGCAGGAGTCATAAATATAAGATGCAATGATAGCACCAAATCAAACATCTATCTTTGGTTGTTTTTTTGCTCATCCAAGTTAAAATCTTTCTAATAACCCTGTGGTTTTTTTTAATACTGGCACACCATGGTCCTATTATTTCCTCTGAGACAGTATTTTTGAAATGAAATATCACATGCACCTTCTAGTGCTTGCATTTTCTGTCCCCTCATGCCTTCACTTTCCTAAGGTTCTTTGTGACAATATCTTAAACTTTTTTTTCTATCTCCCTTACCTCTTTTGCTATGCGAGGCCAAGATTTGTATCACATAAAATAACACCAGTTTCATGTGAATAAGGACAGAATTTGTAGATGTTGATAGGCTTTACTTTAGAAAGAGGTAGATTATCCTGAATTTTGAATAAGGGTACTACTGTAGCATATTTATGGTTTTTAGTTTTCCAGATATGGATCTATTAGCTGGGCCACCAAACCATGAATATTTCCTTTTTTTTTAATTATTTAAATTCTATTTGCATCTTGCTTACATCAGCAACATAGTTTATTTCATTTTCTTTCTCCCCAGTTCTGTTGATGTGAGCCCTGCAAACATCAGGGCTTGGATCAGAGATGTTCTGTGTTATATGCCAGAGTCAAAAGATGGTTAGACAACACATAGTTCCAGTACCATAATGATAATCATTCACCCATGGGACACATAATTGAATATAGTGGGATTAGGCAAATGGTTCAAGCTAGGGGTGTTCTTTCTGGCCTCTATTAAAGCTGTCTGTTCTGTCATAGATTTCTAAAAATGGCTTAGCTCTTGTATTAAGCAACTTAGTTTTGCAGCACTCTAATATATTATATAACCATTAGAGTTCACTTACCAGGAGTTCTTTGTATCTAATACTTTGGTGTCATCCTGCTGTAAGCAAAGGAGTTCTATTTTTAAACTGTGGTACATGTTTCTCCTTGTCATTGCTTTTTATTTTTTCCTCCTGTACTGTAGCACTGTGATCTATGATTAACATCATGCCCTTGTAATCCAACATTCTCACTATATAGATGACATTTGCCTTTAACACATTTCATAGAAGGGCAAGTTCTACTTTGTAGAGAGTGTCACTTATTCAGAACTGAGGAAATTAATTTATTTGGTCAAAGGTTCCCAGGTCTTCAGTCAAGGGTAGATTGTTGTTTTTTTTCCTAACATCTTAAGAATGAAATTCCTTTTCTACTGCAAAGGTCTCAGGCCTTGGATTATTATTATGCTTTCTTTATTTTTTGTACTTATTTTAATCTGATTGTCTTAAAAAAAAAAAGTAAGTAAAATGGTAAATACTGTAGTAATAAAGATTGAAATTGACATATTGTGTTATCCTTAGGCAGCTGCAAGTTGTTGTCTTGAGGTTTAGCAGAGTCTAAATGTCATTCCTCTCTAATGAAAGCTCACATGACAGTGAGAACTGTGTTGATTGTTTCAGTGTTGTGCTTGACGAATTTAAGAAGAGGAAGCTCCAATGACAGCAAGACTTAAGCCATGGTATAATTGTTTATCCCTATCGATTCCTACTTGTTTTCTGATTCTCCTCAAACTAGTCCCAAATACAAATTTAGCTCCACAACTCAGAAGTGAAACAGTTGCATAAAAACTGATGTATATAAGAAACATTTCAGTTGGTTTTGCTAGTATCAGATTTGCATTGTCAAACCATGTCATCAGTTGTGAAGGTTAAATGAGCATAAATGACACGAATTGATTGAAACTGAGAGAAATGCAGTACTGATAATTCAGAAAATTAAAAAAAAAAAAGCCTTTGTATAAAGACTGAGTGCTATTATAAAGTAGGTTATATTAGGGATTGGATTACTTATACATAAATCTTATGTGACTGTTTCAGTGCCATTTGATAAATGGACCCTCTAACATTAACAACATACTTTATTCAAACAAAAATTCACAATCTCACACGTAATGCTCAGTGTAGAAACCTTGATCTTGAATATTGTGATCTTGAAAGGGAATAATTCTTATTAAGCAAAATGAGCAGGTATTCTTGTGTACAGTGCAGTACCATTGCAACCTTGCAAGATATAGGAATTGTGCTCCAGGAAAATTATTTTTTTCTCTATTTTAGTTACATTTTTGAGTAAAAATACAAGAAAAAAGGTCTTTGTATTATAAAGCTTTTCAGTTCTATATCAAAACAAAATTAACATCCAGTTTTATTTCTATTGAAGCTGTAACTCAGCTTAAAAAAAAGTATTTCTAGTAGTAGATCAACGTCTGTGAATCACATTTTCTGAATATTCAGCCTGTAAGTCCTGCCTTAATATGAGTGATTTGACAGAGATCACTTTTCACTAAAGACTTTTACATGTGTGATGAGAATTTGTCATTGTGACAATTTTAGAAAATTTAAGAAAAACGAAAATATATTTTCATAACATTTTGTTGTTCTGTTTAAAACATATGGATCTAATGTAGCATTTGAAGAAGAACACCTTCAGTTTTAAAGTACTTTAAGACTATAAAGTATTTTAAATCCGAACAAAATTACTTATTCTGGAATTGAATAAAACAATTATTTCAGACCAGAACACCACCTTATTCAACTTTGACATGAATTTTTAAAACTGATTTGAAATTAAACTCATTTTTCTCTGTCTTCAGATTAAGTAATGCATGTAACCATTGGTTATTTGCTGGACCTACAAACATCAAGACGTTTTGCTGATTGCACTTCAGTTTTCTACTGCATTAGAATCTAGTTAGCTAGGAGTAATGTTTCCAGTTTTTCTGTGGCTTGCAAGTCTACCATATTAACAAGCTTAGGAAAAAAAAAAAATTGGAAGTATTTTCAATGGCTGTCCAGGTTTTTTTTCAGTAGTTTCACCTCAGATTATTGCAAATCCATGCTATGAATTAGAATTTTGTTACAGTTTTTCACAGCTTGTGATCCACCATAGCAAGAATTAATTCCTCTAGACTAGTGTTAGTACACACTGAGCACTTTTCCCAGCAGATTTCTCTGGGCTAATACTCGTGCTTTCTATCATTTGGTTTTCTACCTGATCCAAACTGTCCAGTGAACTAGTCCCGTTTCTGAATACTCTGTCCAGAGTCAGACAACTTATCACAGTTCTAAGAGCATATTACTTCAGCATAAGGGGCTGCAGCAAGCGTAGATGTGACCTTTTCAAACATAAATTTGCCTGTCAAATTTGTGAGCTTTCTGAAAGTTTTTAGTCACCATTCTGATTTTTTTAACTTCTTTTGCAATAGCAGTCCTGTGATTAATTATTATCTAAATTTATTTAGGTTTTGTAATTGTGCTGTTATAAAATATTGATCTTTTTTTTTATAATGAACTATGCTGTGCTGTTTTCTGTTTTTTTTTCTGTTTTGCTCTGGGGTTAGCTCTGTGTATATGAATGTCATCTTTGTTTCTCTCTCACTCTTCTCAGAGTACTCTTCTGTTTTCTTTGCACCAAGGACTGGTCTTTAAGGAATCTTGATGTCACGTGATTATTTGCATCTTGGCTTTCCCTCTATAGGCTTGCATTCTGTTCAAGCCACTGGCAGCTAGCTTCTCTCTGGATTTTTACATACTGCTGGAAGGCAGAAAAACCAGTTTTATCCAGACAGCACTCTGAGGATGAGTTGCATGAAATTACTTACCCAATCTGCTTGGAAAAAAAAATTAGATTTCTTCTAAACATATGCCACTGTCTATTAAAGTCATTTCTAAGATGTAAAAATACTATACCATCTCATAAAATAGTTTGTGCAATGAAAAACTGTAGGTCCATTCAGAAATATCATTTTTGAATATTTTATGATTTTAAAGTACATACTTAAAATGGATAAAGTGGCATATATGTTACTACTAGAAATTAGAAGAAATAAGTTGTCTTAAATTGAGCAGTCATTCACATAGAAATGGAAAGTGTTTTCTATTGATATTCTTCAGTCTTCATTTGGATTTTTTTTCATTTCACACTAAATATCATTAAGCTGCTAGTGGCTGCAAATCTTCTATGCAAGAGCAGGAGATAACTGCTTTTCCCCAAAGTGAAGGCATGTTTGCGTTTTTGTTTAATAACAACTTTGATCCTTCTACTGTTGGCAATGGTCATTGAGAAATCCTGACATAAAGAAGGTATCTGCAAGATAAAGTTCTACAAGGGATGATTAGCAGCACTTAAGTTTTCTTTTTGTTGAAAGGAAGAATCCCTGATTGAACAGTGCATTGAATGATATGACAAGCAAGTACTTGATCCCTGTCCAGCTGGAAAGGAATTGTATTCATCAGCAGCTTTTTAGCTAAGGATGTCTTTATATTTTCACTCTTTGTTTGAGTCTCTCCAGATCCTCCCTTTACTTCATGTCAGCACTATATAGTAGGTATGCCAAGTGGTTTTGAAATTTAAATTACAGTCTCTTTTTCAGATGTTATTGGAAAGAACATGTAATTTATAACCACGTGTTAGGAGTACAGGATGTTCATGGTTCACTGCCAATTCTTCTTTTGTAAAGTTAATAAAACTTTCATAAAACACTTATACACTTGTATATTTCATGGTAAAGATTTTTTTATCTCACAGGCTAATGTAAAGATTTATTAAAAACATTTTTTTGTTAAGAGGAGTGTCAATAGTTTGCAGCTGAGTGTAATTTTGAATTCCCAGTAGATGACAGTCTGACTGAAAATGACACTAACAGCTTTGTTGATTTAGCACTAAAAATAAAGGATTCTTTCAAATGATATAAAGCTCTAATACCCTGAGTGTGCTGAAATACACTTGAGAACCTTAAGTAGAGTTGCAGTGAAATGTTTGCCAGCACTATGGATTCCGGTGAACAAGCGTTAGCATGCTTGCTGGCATTGACGCATTGGACTCCCACCTAAAAATGAATGTGAAGGATTGAGATACTGCAGTAACAAGAGAATCTGATATATCTAAATATGGAACTGTCAGACCTTTGGATAATGACATGAGATAAGCTTTAGTAAGACCTTGTAACATCATTTTGGCTAATTTCTCCCCTCCACCCCAAAAATTGGAATATTCAGTAGGAACCCAAAAGTACTTCCATCTGATAGCCATGAAGAGGTATGTGGAAGGAGTTGATGGTTTTATGCCAACTCCTACAGTGTGGTTCTTTTTGTGATGTGACAATTGATAGCTTTGCTGGTGATCTTGGCAAAGAAGCTGGGGATTAACTAGCCCAAGAGATAAATCTTTCCTAGTCTCTTAAGTGAGAAAGAGGTATGTTGGCCAGGCAGCATAGAAGAGTTTGAAGTGCTCCTGCTGTACGATGGAGTACTACAGAGAAATAGTGTAAGATGGTTTACTCCTTTTTTGAATAGTCTTTATTCAAATTGGGTATGTGGAGCCACATACTGTGCATCTATGTCTTTCTTCAACTTCTTTTTCATTTGTATTCTGGAATAGACCAGATAATTTAGTGACTAAAATATTTTCCACAGTATTCCACCTAGCCTATACCTCTATGTCAATGTAAAAAGGATTCAACACTCTACACTGCTATAGATAACTGCACAGAAGAAAGTGAGACCCAGTCTTTGGTATAGATATACCATTAGACTTGGTAACGAGTGGAAGCAGAGATGAATTTTTTTTTTTTTTTTTACTTATAGGGTCCAGTTATTTAAATAGTCTGTCTTAATGGGAAATTTACAAAGATACTACTTCTCTTAATCTGGTAGCTACTGCTATAGAGATAAATGAAAAATCATTATGTACTCTATACCTGCCAACATTTGATGTTTCATCCATATGTTGTGACTTCTACAGTACCTTTTTGCTGTCTTTAGTGCCAAGAAAACAATTAAAATGGTACCGTCCTGATCCTCAAGTGGCTAATTTGGAGAATAGAAAGGCTGTTTGGAGTAACCTTTGGAAGATTAATACCTGTGAATAGTAATAGTAATATCTATAAATGATAACTGAATACGTGAGTACTGTAGCACTGAATACTGTATAAAGTAGAGTGATTTAGGGAAATAAGAATTTGTTGTATTTTTTCATTTTATCTGGCATATGTGATAAAAAATAAAATGGGAGTGTAGATCCTTAGAGAATCAATTAGCGTGCATAGAAATAAGGAGGAGGTAATTATATAGAGGGTGTTAAAGAAAAAACAGTTGAAAACTGAATATATTTATGTGACAACATTGAATGACTGCTAATTCTTGACCTAGATCATACAATGGTCACAGACTTGAATAACAACAAGTTTTCAAAGTATATTAACTATAGATTGTAAAATGGTGCATAAATTTCTCAGATTATCCTCCCAATACAATGTTTTGAATGCATATGCACAGACTTACTAGAAAATAGTGTATGTTTTAGACCATAAGTTGGCAAAGTGGTTTTGCTTTTTCTTCTGCAAGAGTGGTTTTCCAAATTTGGAGGGTGGGAGGGGGGGAAGACTGTTATAGAATCATAGAGTGATTTGGGTTGCAAGGGACCTTAAAGATCATTCAGTTCTGAGTACCCTGCAGGGACACCCCCCACTGGTTGCCCAAAACCCCATTTAACCTGGCCTTAAATGGTTCCAGTCATGGGACACCTGTGGCTTCTCTGTGCAACCTGTTCCAGTGCCTCATGCCCTCATAGTGAAAAATAAATATGTTCCTAATGTGTAATCTGAACCTACCCTCTTTTGGCTTAAATCCCTCATCTCTCGTTCTATCTTGTCCTATTCTCTGTTAGAGTCTCTCTCTTCCTTTCACGTAGGTCCTGTTTTGGTACAAGAATGCTGCTGGTAAGGTCTTTCTGGAGCCTTCTCTTCTGTAGACTCAACAGCCTGTCTTCACAGGAGAGGTGTTTCAAACTTCTGATTGTCTTTTTAGCTCTTTTCTGGACCTGCTTTAATAGATTCATGTCTTTCAACTCGGGGCCATAACACAAGAAGGTGGTACTCCCAGGTGGGGTCTCATAAGAATTATTATGAGAATGCTGTCTGTCCTTCCAAACTTTGCCATACTAAGCAAAGACTGTCCTAGAATAATTTTACTCCTATGTAAATATAGCATAAACTCAACATTCAGAATTTTTGGAAGCACTGATGTTAGCTGATTAAAAATGGGATATTCTCTGCAAGGAGTTCTGCTATGTTAATTCTGTTCTTCTACTGAGGTAATCCCATTCATTTTGAATGTCCAAGGAAAAGCATAGTGAAATTTGGGATATTTTTATTTATGCAATGAGTGGTATGCAATGTTTGAATATCCTGTACTTAGTATACTTTCCTACAAACCTTACTATTTTTATTAAACCATCTGATAAAGCTTGAAAAATAAGAAGCTTTGAGATGCGTAAGCTCTTCAAAATAATTGCTTTAAATGAATCATTCCAGATCTGTGAGCTGAATACCAATTTTTTCTAAATTTCCAAATTTTCCAAGGCCCATCTCAAGATTTCCAATTGACTAAATATGTCTGTATTTTCTGCGTTTCTGAGGCAATCTCATCAGCTTTTCAGGAAGGCATTTGTTAGATTTACTACAGTAGTGTCTTGTGAATAGTGAAATATAAAATATTACAGCTGATATCTCATGAGTGCATTATTAAAGCTTAGTGGGGGGTAGAGGGGAGGGATGAGTGGGCCTCAGTGTCAAAGAACAGCAATAAACTAGAATTTCTTATTCGTGACCTGAACAAAAATTGCTCACAGACACTGATAAATCTACATTCATGCAAAAGGCTGTTGTTTTCTGGAGTGATATTTTCACTGTACATAATGGGGCGAAGAAGCTGAGTGTTGTCCTCTTAGGTTTCCATGAAGATTTCATGCTTTCTTTATCCTACTTCATCTTCCTTGATTACTGGAGATCTCTGAAAAGAGTCTGCCTTCAATCAAGTGTTGATGTTTTTCTTCTCTGACATTTTTTGCAACAGCACCTCATACCAAGCCCTGGACCAGGTTACATGGCATATTATTTTCTTGCACTAGTTACCTCTGCCCAACTGATATCTTCAGTTTGGGTGAATACAAGATCATTGCCTACTAACAAAAACTGTAGGACTATAAGTACTAAAGGACAAATCAGACGCATTAGGTAAAATTCTTCTCAATTACATAAACTTGCTTGTGCTTGTACAGACTTATTTAAATATTCGCTCAAAATATCTTAAGGTGGTTTGATTTTTTTCTATTATAAAATATGTTAGAAGATTAAAGCATGTACAGAACGTTCCTCCCTTTCATTCATGTCAAAATGAAATTGATAATTGCCAGTTTTTAACCAGCTCAAAAGATGCTTTCACAGCCTTCCCTTTGCAGAAGATTACTTATTGTTGCCTTTGATGTTGACATTATTTAATAGAGATCTTTTTTTCTTTATGAATTGTTTCAACTTGCTCACGCTGTCTTCAATTTAATGAAGCTTTTGAGAAGGAAACTGTAAACAAATGAGATAGGATGGTTTAGGAAGAATGTGAATTGTATTCTTTAGCAAGAATTGTTTATGATGATGGTTTTGTAATATGTAAAACATATGGACCACCAGAAATCAAAATGTCAGAGCTTAGGTCTTTGATTTATCATTTTGTGTAATTTAAATTTTATTCACATTTATTTTTTCCCTCCATTTTCCTTTTAAATATTTCACTATTTGTAGCAGTAGTATGGTTATGAACACGGTAGATAACAGTTACAGGACTATGCTAGTCATTGAACCTTATAAGAAATACTGAAAGAAGGGTACGAATGGTCATGTCCTTAACAGCTTACTTGGGATTTGTGTTTTGCAGTTGAAAAGGATCATGAAGCCCATTCAGCTTTTCTAATGATCTATTTTAAAAAATGTATTAGTAGGCTCAACCACAATAAAGCTAACCTGATTCTTACTCTAAATCTGAAATTGTTTACAGGGCTTATTGATAGTTTCATAATATCTGTAAAAGGTCATCTCTCATTCTAAGAGTCGTTCAGAACTATCTCATTTTATTGCAAGGTGACCAGAACCCAATTAGTTTTGAATGTTCTGGCTTACTGTAACTGTAAATCAACAGTTTTCTGCTGTTTAATTACATGTGCACAAGTGTGTAGAAGTAAACACACTTTCACTTAATTTTTTTTCTGCATTCTGAGTAGAGGAAAAAAAGTCTAGAATCAGTGCAAACTAATCATCTTGTCACTTAATTTCATTTATAACAAACTTACTGATCTAGCTGACAAAGTCAGAGGATTTGAGGGTTTTATTGATTTTTAGCAAAACTTATGATGAGGTCTCCCAGAGTATCCTGCTGGATGATGTGTCCAGCATACAGCTAGACAGGTACGTAATGTGATGGGAGAACAGTTGTGTGATGGGTCAGTCTCAAGGGGTTATATTAGATGGAGTTATATCAGGTTAGTGACCAGTCACTAGGGAGGTATCTCCAGGGCTCAACTTTAGGGTCTGTTCTCTTTAAAGTTTTCATAAATGATCTGGATGCGGGAGTTGAATGCACAATAAGTAAGCCTGCAGATGATATTAAGCTGCTGATTTCTTCAAGGGTAGAGAGACCTTGTAGAGAGATCTTGACAAATGGAAGGGCTGGGTAATCACCAACTGCATGAAGTTTAACAAGAGCAAGTGCTAGATTTTATATTTAGGATGGGGTAATCCTGGTTATATATACAGACTGGGGGGCAAGGGGATGTAGAGCAATCTTGTGAAGATAGATCTGGGAGTTCTAGTTTGACATCAAGTTGAATAATGAGTCAACAATCTGCTCTGGTAGCCTGAAGGGCCAGCAGTACCCTGGGGGTGTATCAGGCCCACTGCTGCCAGCTGGGTGAGGAAAGAGATTGTTCCTCTCTGCTGCTCTAGTGTGGCCTTGCTCCAAATGCTGTGTACAGTTTGGGGCTCCATAATATAAGAAAGTCATAAAACTATTAGAGAGCATTCAAAGTAGAGAGATGGTGAAGAATCTACTGAGCAGGAGGTATGGGAAGTGGCTGAGGTCACTTGATTTGCTCAGCCTAAAGAGGAGAAGACCAGGGAAGGTTTCATGATGGCTTTTACAGCTTCCTCGTGATAGGAATGGAGGAGCAGCACTGGTCTCTTCTCTCTGGTGAGGGAACAGCATGGAGCTGTGTCAAGGGACAGTCAGGCTGTGTATTAGGAAAATATACTTCAGTAAGGGAGTGGTAGGGCCCTAGAACAGGCTACTGAGGGCAGTGGTCACAGTACTAAGCTGCTGGAGTTTAGGAAGAATTCAGACAACACCCTCAGACATAAGGTTTCAATTTTATGTGGTTCTGTGTTGTTAGGAGCTGGACTCCATGATCATTGTGGTTCCTTCCCAACTTGGGAGATTCTGTGTAATTTGAAGCCTTTTTAATAATGCCAATGAGATTCAAAAGACTGTATTTGCAATATCAGTTGCCTTTGAGAATATTGTTTATCCTGACCTTATTGGAATTTTAATGTTCTTGGAAAATGAAAATGTGTTGTCTTGCTTGTTCTACACCTGTAGACATTCTGCAACTAGCCACACAAATTCAGATCAGGTATTGACTAGCATGAATTAATTTGTTGGCCAATGAAAGAAAAGCACTAGTGTGGGATTGTCATCTGGGAAAATAGAAAAGTTGAGAGATCTTTGATCCTGTTATTCAGCCAGTCTCTTCTGTACAAGTGAATGGGAGATCAAACATGAAAAGATTTCCACTGTACTGTGTTATAGGAATCCAATACTCCAAGTATCATGTACAAGTGAAAATAGGAAATCTGTGAGGACGATCATAATTAGATAGAAATTGTAACTGAGAAATGCTGAAATGTGGTCTGCCTGTTTTCCTGAACTGATGAACTTCAGCTGAAGGCTGAATTGAGCTTTTGTTAGTCAAAATTCTATCTATTTAGCATATTAGGCTTTTGAGGCACGTGATATCCAAGTAGAACATTGCTAACACTGAATAATATTATCTTTTTTCTGGGTATATGTTTCTGAAATTTACTGTTTCCTGAGTGTTTTATAATTGTTGTCATTTTTGCTCTCCCTAAAGCTGTGTTTTTATTTATATTCTGACTTAATCCTGTTGGAGAGACTTCCCTAAACAAATCAGTTACAATGGGCAATTTTATTTATTTATTTATTTATTATTTATTTGTCCCAGTAAAGTTATTTCCTTATTTAACTAGGATTTTGTTGGAAAATGAAATTTTGGTGACTTAAGTTACAGCCTGTATGTATTCTCACGTGGACTAAGGCAGTCTATTCAAACTGTGTTCTGATGTAGCTCATTAATGTTGCAACAGGATTGTTTGTTTTTTTTAGTAGTAACAGCTGCAGCAATTCATACCTGCGAATATAGGAATGCCACAGATGAAAAAGTTTTCCTAGAAAAGTTAGACTGTACATATTAGACGTTTGTACATATGTGCACAAGTATCTGTGTATGTGAAGGAAGAATGGTCTATGCTATTTTATTTCATCTGAATGGTTGCACATTATAATTTTTGTGTGTAAAGAAAGCCTGTGATGAACAGATTCAAGGTATCCCGTGCTTTGCAAAAAGTAACTGCTCAATGAGACTTGTACCTGAAATCAGTCAAAAGAAATTTTAGCTAAAGCCCTGTAGTAAATTAAACAGTAGTGCCTTTTTGTTACTGAGTGTACTTCTTTTCATAATCATGTTGTTGAGAATTAAAGAGCATTTTTGTTTTGAATTTAATAACTAGCAAATGAATTGTGATTTCGCTCCTCAAAGCTCTTACTTTCTGATGTTTTGGAGTAACTGTGAATACAGAATCTCCTGTGTGTGTTTATAATGTTGATTATGTGTTCATATGTTTCTTAATTGCATGCCGAGTCAGAAGAGGAATTTTAATGAAAAAATAAAGGCTACAAGTGTGTTTCAGGTCACAGACATTCAAGGGCTTTCTTCTGCTCCTTCTCCTGCTTTCTACTACATTCCTCTCCTTTCTACTACATTCCTCCTAAAAACTATGCTTTATCTAAAAGCATACAACACCACTGGAAAAAAAAAAGTATAGATATTAAGGCATCTGGATGTGAACTATTTTAAGAATGTGGTCAGCTCCATTTTGCCTTGTCTAATCTTTCATCATTATTGCTCCACCCTGCTTACACTACCCACCCAGTCTTAATTTGGTTATTTTCATTTGTTCTGTCATGGAAATACTCTGGATACCTCCTATGATTTTATGTATAATGTGTTAAATGTGTGTTGAAGAGCTTTAGAAGAAATATCTTTTCTTTCTGTGGTATTGTAGGTTATAAGATTTTGAGAGCTTTAGTGTGGCTTTGTTTGGTTGTTTTTCTTCCCCACCATGTGCTATGTTGTTGCACCAGAAGAAGACCAGAATGCCTAGTCTTTCTGATAAGATGAAGTGTGTTGATGTGGCAGATAATCTTTTGATGGAGGCAGAATTGTTTCAAAGTAGGACACTTCCCTTTTCCTCTCTCCTGATACTTAACTCTTTTGTTCTTCCAGACTGTTGTTCTTCAACGTTATTTTTCTAAGGTTCTTTCTTCAATGTCTGCTCTCTCTCCTGTGTTAATTAGCTCCTTTTCCTCTGACTCAGCCCACTAGACAGCAGTACAGCCTAAATCAGTGTTAGGTCAGTATAATACTATGAATGCTCTATGTGCTCAAAAAGACAGGCCTGTTTGGTGCCTCTGGCTGACTGGTAACCAAGGAATGGAAAGCTAGCTTCAGGAGCAGTATAGATTCTGTCCTTGTGAACTAGCCCAAGGAATGTCAGTTTATAAAAACCCGCTGCACCAATATGGGAAATCTGTATATATGCCATATTTGAAGCGTCTCATATGGTAGTAGGAAAATAACAATCATAGAAGACCCAGCTTCCTGTCAAGACAAATAAAGCAGGACGTTTCATGTTCAACTCTAACTCCTACAGCCTGTGCTGACTAAAATCTGATCTCCGCTGCTCTGAGCCTTCAGGTTAGATCATTGTATGTCATATAATCGTTACAGGAATGCAAAATATTTCTCATTCTAAATAACAATGGCACCATTTGTAATTTTATATATTTTACAGTAGTTTGAACCTGTAGAATCAGTTTAAAATATAAACCATCCTTCAAGCCACTCAGCTTCAGCTGAATATAGTAGTTACACATTCACAGTATGCTGCTTTATTATGTCAGACCAAGTCCTGTAGTGCTCTTCTGTGGCTGTTTTGGCATATCTTGGTGTGAATATATTGGCATATGAAAATCAAGAATTTCATTATGGCTTTAAATGCCATAAAGTTACTTTCTTAAACACCAGTGACTTATATGTAACTTGGACTTGGTTCTATTCAGAAATAAACATATAATTAAGAGATAATTGTGACTATGAAATAATTTGATATAAAGGAAATATAAATGTAGATTTTGGATAACTGTCACTACATTAGAAGTCTTGTTTACCTGTTGTTTTGTTTAGCTTTTAAAGACAGCTTTTTCTGGCTTAGGACTTTTATTAGGAGGAATTAACTGTTACAAAGCTATTCTTCCTCATGCTTTACAGCTTGTTAATAAGGTGCTTATGTTTCAGTGATTGATCTTAGTTTTGCCCTTGTTGCAACTTTATTGCTGCTCCATGGTCCTGAAACAGGACCAATTTCAATCAGTCTCCCACACCATCAGAAAACACCTTGGTTTTGACATTAATACTAGAGAAAATCATATGCTGTTTTCTGGAGCTGGTACAAGGAAGTGTAAGTTTGACATTCTTGTGAAACAAGGCCTTTTTAGCTGCTGGAAGGAATTATTTCTAGAGCTGGGTAGCTGGTATTTCTGTAATTTGGTTCTGAGCTGCATGAACAAACCCCCTTTTCAGTCAATACCCTATTTTCCAAGCTGTTCTTGTCCCTGAAAACTGCTGTAGTAAAAGGGCTGGTGAATCTATGGATCTAATTCCTCTGAACATATTTATTCACCTCAGTGTTAGCTGATTTTTGTTTCCTTAAAAGTCATAACATTTATGTTGTTAGAATCTCCTGCCTGCTTAGCAGTCTATGTCAGCCCTTTCAGGGTCACTTTGAGAAGAAATTCCTTTCTGAACTAAACTTCTGTGTCCAATGCTGTTAAGCTCATTCCGGAAAATGAATTTAAGGCACAGATAGCAAAAGAGATACTGTCTCTTACCCCCAAAGCATCTTGGAGGCTAAATTCATTACAACAATGCAGTCAGTTGTGGTATGAAAACCTTCAGCTCTTTAATAGTTCAAAACAATGGATGTAATGAAAGGTTCATGGCCTTAAAATGAAAGTGGTGTGCTGTATATAATTTAGTTCCTCTATTTTATTTCAGGCAAAATCCGATTGAATGAGACAGTTAACATAGAAGGGACACTGACCTTGCAGAGAGCTTAGAACAGGAGAGAGACTGACTTCTTACATGGTTGGATAGTGATAGGACAAGGGAAAATGGCATTAAACTATAAAAGGGGAGATTTAGGTAAGATGTTAGGAAGAAACCTTCAGAGGGTGTTGACACGCTGGAACAGGTTGCCTAGAGAAGCTGTGGGTGCCCCACTGCCCCATTCCTGGAGGCATTTAAGGCCAGGTTGGATGTGGTTGTGGGCAGCCTGAACTGGTGGTTGACAACCTTGCCCCGTTCCCACCCCATCCCCTATGGCAGGGGGTTGGAACTAGATGATCTTTAAAGACTGCTCCAACCTAAGCCGTTCTGTGCAAGTCAGCACTGGGAATTTTGTACGAAATAGTGAATGGCTTACATGAAAATACAGTTAAGAAAAATATGTTGTGACAAAGGGAAAGCTGTAAGACCAGTTTGAAAAACCAGTCAAAACTCAGTACTGGCCAAAGCTGCTTCTACAGAGAAGTCTTGAAATCCCCAGTAAAAAAAATCAAGACTATTAAGAAAGGCACCCAGATCTTTCTTGTATCCAGTATGTGTCACTTTCACACTTGCCAGATAATGAAAATTCTATTGTTACTAAGTAAATGAACATATTAGCCTGCAGAACATTTTCACTAGCAAATAATACATTGTGAGCTTCACTACAGTGGAGTAGTTCAGCTCCTCTATGTACTTCTGGTATCCAGTTTTTACCAACTTGGTTTTGTTTGCAACAGTTGCTTTTTTGCCTACCAGAACTACTTTTATTTTTTTTTTTTGTGTGCATGCCAGGATTTATGACTAAATAAACCAAATATAGAACAGACCACTTACATAATATTTAACATATGCTATAATGTCAGATGTGAGTTAATTTTAGAACGAGTAATGGAGAGAACCAGACAAAATGGATCATCGCTCAGCCCTGAATGTGATTAAGCAAAGAGGAAGGATTCTATCCCACCCCACCCATGTATTCGGCATAAATTTCCTACAAATCCTATAGCAGAGGAGTATAAAACTCTTCCAAGTAAATGTAGACAGATGTTGGGTGGTCCTGTTTTGCACATGATTACTCACTGTGCTCATATAGGAGCCCTGGTTCTTATCTGAATAAAAAATCCAGAAAAATAAATTCATCACATCATCCAATGTAAAGATAATGTATTCTGCTCAAAAATACAATTCAGCTTAGACATACCACAGATGTTAATGAAACAAAAATAAGATTAAAATGCATTTATTGCAGAATTCTGAAGTAGGGCGTTTTACAGTAAACTATTAAGACTCTTATTTTGCATTCATAATCTGTGTTACAGTGATGTCTTTACATCATTAGTCATGCAGATGAAAATTTGTTTTGAAAATGTATTAAATTCATGTCTGAACTAAGTAACTAAGAGCCAAGCAGGCTCTCAGCCGTCCACATTTTTCATACCTGAGTGGTAACTGATGTATGTAGTCTCATGTGAATAGATGCTCAATATTGTGCAAAATGTATATTATACTCGGGGCTTAAAATGACAAGATTCGGAGTTAGATCTTCCTTAGTTCAGGCTGAATGTGAAATGCACTATCCTGTGTAAAACGATGAGGTAATGAGAATGTTTTACAAAGTCATGCTGATTGTTCTCCTTGTTTTGCAAGTTGTGGAGCATCTGATCCAAGATGCTTGGAAAGTAGAATGTTATGAATGTGCTACTTCTGGACACTAGGGAACTTTCTGTGGCACAGGATCAGCTCTACTGGATTGCAGTAAATCTCTTTAAGAAAGTAAATGTGTAGATTCCTCTTATTTAGGATATGTAGTTGTGAGACGTCCAAAGTAGTTGTTTTAAGTAGAAAGCCTAAGGAACTCTGAATATCTGTAGGCTAGTTATTGTTTCATAGCTTTTTTTTTTTTTAAGGCAAATAATCTCAGTTTTATCATCTAGTGTAAATTTGAGTGAGGCAGTTAATGCAGGAAGATCTGAGGAGATTTAGTTACAGAAAGAAAAAGAAATAACTCCTAGTGTTTGTTTTAAGAAGTCTTCAGTTTGGAAGTTCTATAGAAGACAATACTTAAGGTGCAGCACTGTAATAGTTTTTTTTTTTTTATTTTGAACATTTCAGAAGTTTAAACATTTTTTTTAGGTTCAACTTCCTTAGATTTTTGTTCGATTTTCATTTGTTGACTTACAGACTTCAATGATGGAAGTGTTTTAGAGCATTTTAGAAATTCAGAGCTTGTTCTAGATTTGAGTTTCCATCTTTAAAGCAATACAAAACAAATAATTTTGGGAACTCACTTATGAGGGTTGATGAAACCATTCCTTTCAATATTCGAGCAGCTGAAAATTAGCGAGAGCTCTAACCTGGCCTTACTGCAGATAGATCAGATGTTGCATTTTTAAATACAGAAATTTAGCCCCCTATTCAACTAATACTTTATGGGATGCACAGTAGAAACTGAATTTCTTTGTAATGCAATATTGATCAAGAAAGGTATGTGTATAATTCAATAGGTCACATATTGTTCTGTGATGCTACTGTGTTTAGAAGAGCATTCCTTAATCACACAAAATAAGAAATTATGTTGCTCCTACAGAGTGACATAATATTGCAGATGACAAGTTGGGAGGAAGTATAGCAATCTGCCTGGGAATAGGAAGCCCTTACAGAGGAATCTGGACAGACTTGATTGCTGGGCTGAGGCCAGTGGGTTGCAGTTCAAGAAGAACAAGTGTGAGTCCTACACTTTGGCCCCAGGAAATGCTACCGGCGTGGGGCAAAGTGGCTGGAAGACTGTGTTGATGAAAAGGACCCGGGGGTGTTGGTTGACACTTGGCTGAATGTGAGCAGGCAGTGTGCCCAGGGATCTGAGAAGGCCAAGGGCATCCTGGCTTGTATCAGAAATAGTATTGCCAGCAGGAGTGGGGAAGTGATAATTCCTCTGTATTCAGCCTCACTCTGGTGAGGCTGCAACTTAAGTACTGTGTTCCATTTTGGGCCTTTCTCTACAAGACATTGAGGCCCTGAAGCATGTTCAGAGAAGGGTGTAATGAAGCTGTGAGGGGTCTGGAGCACAAGCCCTGTGAGTTGTGGCTGAGGAAGCTGGGATTGTTCAGTCTGGAGGAGATGAGGCACAGAGGTGGCCTTATTGTTCTCTACAACTACCTAAAGGGAAGTTGTGGTGGGGAGGGGATTGGCATCTTCTCCCACGTAATTAACAATAGGGTAAGATGGAATGGCCTCAAATTGCACCAAGGGGCATTAGGAAATACTTCTCCAAGTAAGTGGTCAGGTGCTGGGATAGGAGGAGGTTGTGTCACTGTCCCTGGAGGTGTTCAAGAAATGTTTAAATGCTCTTCCTGAGGGACAGTTTAGATAGGTGGATGGTTGGACTGGATGATCTTGGAGCTCTTTTCCAACCTTGTTGATTCTACAGTCCTTTTATAAAGTTGTACCAAATACATTTTGTGACAGGATATCAAATGTAGGTGGGTGCCAGAAAGTGTCAGAAGTGAGAGCCAGTGTTACTAACCATAGGAACATGCTTTACTCCCACAGTGATGCTGGGTTTTGTTGATGCTGAACTCCCAGAATGTTTGTGGTCAACATTCACTGTGACATAACACTGTAGTGGGCTGAGTTCTTTGTAGTGATTCTAGAGATCTGCTTGTAATGCTGGCATGTATTATCATTTGTTTTGGTTAAACGAAGTTGCAGACTACAAGCCTAATTTTAGGTTATACCAATGGAAAAATTACTATCACAAAATGAAGTAGTTTCACATGAGCTGCTTCAGAAGTAATGCTTCCAGTTTTATGATGTTGGCCCCGTAATATCAGAGGTGGATGTTGGTGGTATGACAGTAGATGCTGAACATTCCCATCAGTGATACCACTGCTACAAGCTGTAAAAATGGCAATCTATGGAGTAGTGACATGTGAATTCCCCACTGAAGAACAAGTTCAAGATGAGGCCCTCAGTGGTTAAAGTGACATACATTGTCTTTTGAGATAGGAAATGTGTGATCCTTCTGGATTTCCATAAACCTGGATAAACTTTCAACTCTGACCGCTATACTGCAATTCTGACTCACCTGAAGGATTGAACTTCCAGAGTCAGGCCAGAGAAGAAGAGAACCTTTCACTTGCTATGTGATAATGTCAGGTCCCATACCAGTTTGAAGACTGTAGAGCATACTGATGATCTCAATCGGTCTGTTCCACCTTGTGGAGTACTCAGTACAGGAGAAACATGAGCCTGCTGGTGTGCATCCAGAGGGGGGCCACAAAAATGATCCAGGGGATAGAATGCCTCCCCAACAGGGACAGGCTGAAAGAGCTGGCACTGTTCAGCCTGCAGAAGAGAAGGCTCCAGGGAGACCTGATAGCAGCCTTTCGGTATTTAAAGGAGGTCTGCAAGAGGGAAGGAGGCAGACTCTTTAGCAGGGCCTGTTGTGATAAAATGGGATAAAATGGTTTCGAAGGAAAAGATGGGAGACTTTGAATGGATATAAGGAGGGGAAAAAAATGTTTTTAAGGTATATAATAAGGGTAGCGATCTAGTTGCCCAGAGAGGTAGTGGATTGTAGAATCTTAGAATGGTTTGGATTAAAAGGGACCATTAAGATCATCTAATTTCAGACCCCCTGCTATAGGCAGGGACACTTCCCAATAGACCAAATTGCTCAAAGTCCTGTACAACTTGGTGTTGAATGCTTCCAGGGAGGGGGCATCCACAGACTCTTTTGGCAACCTGTTCCAGTGTCTCTGCACCCCCACAGTAAAGATTTTCCTCATAATTTCTGGTCTAAATCTACCATCTTCTAGTTTAAAGCCATTTCCCCTTGTCCTGTCACTATATACCCTTATAAAAAGTCCCTCCCCAGCTTTCCTGTAGGCTCCCTTCAAGTACTGGAAGGCCGCTATAAGGTCTCCTAGGAGCCTTCTCTTTTCTAGGCTAAAGAGCCCCAGCTCTCCCAGCCTGTCCTTGTAGTGGAGATGCTCCAGCCCTCTGATCATCTTTGTGGCCCTCCCCTGGACCTGCCCCAAAGACTCAATGTCCTTCTTGTTCTGAGGAACCCAAAACTGGTCGCAGTATTCCAGGGGGAGGAGGGGAGTCTCATGAGAGCAGAATAGAGGGGCAGAATCAGCTCTCTCGACCTGTGGGTCATGTTTCTCTTGGTGTGACCGTGGACACAGTTGGCCTTCTGGGCTGCAAGCACATATTGCTGGCTCATATTGAATCTTTCATCAACTGATGCCCCAGATACTTCTTAGAGCTGCTTTCAAGCTATTCTCTGCCCAACCTATATCTGTGCTTCTGATTACCCTGTCCCTGGAGGCATTCAAGGTCAGGCTGGACTGGATATTGAGCAATCTGATCTAGTTGTAGATGTTCCTGTTTATTGAATGGAGTTGGACTAGATGGCCTTTACGGGTCACGTACTAGTGTGGCACACAGGTTCTTGTTCATCACTGGAAAAATGCATAGCCTAATAGTAGTGACTTTGTTGAAGAACAGTATTGTGTAGCTGAGAACTTGCTCTACCAAAGAGTGTTGTAGGTCTTAGTCTGTTGTAGTTTCCATGGAAATAATAGGAGGTATTACTTTCAGAGTAACCTTTCATAGCAAAGGACTGAGGCATGAGAGAAGTGCACAGAATTATGTATTAACCGAATATATGATTGGAAGCAGTTTTGTATTCTTTGTGTATTCCACAGTTCAAGTCAAAAAAAAAACCAAAAAACTTCACTTTTGAGATAAATTTAGGCTAGAAGGACATTTGAGTACAGATTGCTGTATGTAGATAGTATTTTTGTAGTCCAGATTCTAATTTGTCAGCCAAATAATCTTAGTTAATGATCTTGCTATATTCAGAATCTCTGAATTTTGATACGTTGTTGCTTATTTTAAAAGTTCCAACATCTGAAGAACACAACACTGATTAGCAGCATGTATAGCTAAGCAGATAAACAAAAGGAAACTCAATTGAAATTTCTTGATGAAGAAAATACTGGCTAAATAATTTCCTTTTGATTTTGCTGCTCAGATTTATATCAACTGATTCATCAGTCTAATAATCTGCTTCATAGGCTTTATTTAACAGTAAAGGTAGAGAATGTCAAAAAGTAAGCTCAGGTCCTGAGAATAATCTCAAAAAAAGCTCAACTATATGCTTCATTGTGTTATCATTTTTAGTAGTAGTTAACTTGTTGATTCAAGATCAAATGCTGAGTGCAGGGACGGCTCTTACTTAATCATATTAAAGTTCTGATTGCTCCACACTGTTAAAGCAAAAATAATCAAAGCCTTACTTTGATTATATTCAGATTCATTTAAAAGACTTGAAAATTAATTAGGTAAAGAGTCCTTTACAGATAATCACTACAACATTGATGCAAGGTTTGAAGGCAAAACTCTTATTTTGAATTATGGAATTGGTTTAAAAGTCTGAACACAAAGCTTCATGACTGACTGATTGTCAATGATGTCAGAGCCATGTCAGTAATGTCCTTTAAGTGCAAGAGTCTGACTCTCTTCGTATATTTTTTTGTTTATAAATTCTACTTTATAATGGCAAAAATGCATTTGAAGGGAGGTCTTCAGCTTCTAGCCTTATAATGCCACCTGAGATATATAATAATCTTTTGAAAATGCACTTCAAAAAAATGCTGACTGTCAGCTCTCATTGCTTAAGTATAGGCCAGAAAATTCTGCCTTCCTGGTCAGGATGATATAAGTGCTATGCAGGAATGAACTCTGAACATGAGGTAAGATCTAACTGTATCCTTGACTGTCATACCACCAGAATCAAGAATTTCTCCAATTAGAGTTCAGAAAATATGGATGCAGAACAGGAATGGTTTATCTTTGCTAACGTCGATCATATTACACAATCAATATTAACCTTTAGAACAGGCCGATGTAGCAGCAAAGCATATGCTCCAAGAAAGCATGTTCAGGGCTGCTGCAATAGTCTATTATTTGAGTACATCCTCTGGAATGTCTTGGTCTCTTTATTTATTTATTTATTTATTTATTTTTGGAAACAAAGATGCATTTAATCAAGGTGTTGTATCATTCCCTACGAGAACTTTGTGTTCTTAATTGAATAGTATGTTTTTTTAAAGATGAGTATCCAAGACATGTAATATCTTTGGATGATGACAGTTGGAGTAGGTAGAGTCAGGAAGGGGATACAAGATGACAGTACCTTCAGACAGAAGAGATGATAGGAGTAGTGTCCTAGTTGTATTAACTTGTCACCTCTACTTTTTCCTTACCTGTAAAAGAATACTAGAATCTGTGGCTGAAGAGAGGGCAGACAGCGATAAGCAGACTTGTTATTTCAGGGCCTCCAAATTGATGTGAATTTGTAGGCTCTAGATTAGTTTCCTGGGTTAGTGAAAATTTTCCAGCAGAAACTGTTGACACTGATAGCTAGGGGTGTAGAGGGCTTTTATTTGGAATATATTCTAGCAAATATTGTAAGAAGATAATTTGAGGGTCAGAATTACCTGTAGCAAGCAACTGTAAAGAACTTTCTCTCATTTTCTACCCCTTGCACTGTTAATTTCTCAGTTACAATTTTAACTGATTAATTTATTAAAACAAATACAAATTCATTAGCTAGTTAAACCAAGGGAGAACTGGGCAGCCTTTTTTCTTTTAGGAGATTTTATTACTTATTTCATGCTAAGCTGTTGACATTCCAACATTCTTTGGATGAGCATATTAACCAAGACTAAAGACCATGGGAATAAAAAGAAAATGGCATTGTGGATTATGCAAGTAAGCGTTTTTGTTTTGATTTCCATTCAAGATGAGAGTGATATTGCAGGATGATACAGTCCAGAACTCATTGTTAATGTATTTTTCTAGGAAGTTCTCAGAAGGCAAGGGGTTGCTGGAAAATAAGCATTCAGACAAGGTCAAGGGTAACAAAATGCTTCTGGACACTGCTTCAGCAGTCTAATCTGTATTTTTCTTATACACTGTCTGGAAGGAAAAATTTCAAAAAACTTTCATTATCTCAGCTGAAGTTTATTGTAGCATGAGAAGTGTATTGTCAACTTCATTAAAAGAGCTTAAGGTATTCTCTCTGTTTTTTAATGTGTGTGCCACCTTTTGCTGATTTATGATAATTTTTCTATTAAAAAAAAGTCCTCGTTACTGTCTGTAGGCTTTATAAAGAGATGAGAAATAGAATGCACTCCTGTACTGTGCTACATAGAGATCTAGTGAAACAAATTTAAACCAAACAGCTATCAAGTACATGGGTAAAACAAAATACATAGACTTTGTTTTCCCTCTAAAAGCCCTAATGTATAATTACAGAGATGCTGTTTAGGACAACAGGTAAAATAATTATATTTTTAGGTACAAAATCTTTTAAAATTTTCTTATTACTTTAATAAAGGCATTTAAGAGTTAGGCCACTTCCATCAAAACATCTTTCTTTGTCCTTTTCTTAGTCAGAATCTTTTGAAAGATAAGGACTTTCAGTTTTTTTGGTCTCTCATAAGACCCTAATGTTCATTTTTAACAAATAGGTCTTTTTACATAGGTAATAAATCACCCAGAATACATCACAACATACTATCTTCTGCAAGTAGTTCTATGGGGTGCACCCTTTCTTTTTGTTTCTCCATTGATATGACTGCCTTCAGCTGCGTCTTTTAAGTTTGACATCTCTGTTTTTAGTGTGTTGATTTTTTTCAACTTAGGCAAAGCTAATCTGCTGCCTTAGATAATAAATACAAGGGTTGCTCTGAAAGTAGTGTCTCGTATTTTGTTATGCTGACCCGTGTCAGAGGTGGATGTTGGTGGCGTGGCAGTAGAGGTTGAACCTTCCTGCCACTATGCTGTGATGTTGCATTGTGATGGATGTGATTGTGCTGCAGCGTGATGGATGGCAGCAGAGGGGCTCAAAGTTGTGTCTGACAGGGAAGTACAGGTGAAACAAAGGCATGGAATTGAATTACTCCACATGAAAAAAAAGTCTCTCCCATTGATGTTCATCTGTGATTGTTGAACATTGAGACCAAACGGATGTGAACGCAGTGAGGCAATGGGTGGTGTATTTCAGCAGTAACAAGAGCAATGGGAGCGACAAGCCATATTCTGGACAGCCATGCAGATATTTACAAGCATGGCTTCCAGACTCTTGTTCATCACTAGAAAAATGTGTAATGTTGATGACTATGTTGAAAGACAGTGTTTTGTAGCTGAGCATTTGCTCTATCAAATATTTTGTTCTTTGTATCACTTGCAGTTTCTATGGAAATAAATAGTAAGCATTACTTTTGGAGTGATGTATGCGTACATACAAAAAAATTAGTGTTTCTTATTGTAGAACAATGTATATAGAAAACATGTTCTGATTATAGAACATGTGGTTGATATAGTGAATTCTGTCTACATTTATAAATTAAATTTAAAACGGATTGTTTATGTTTTAGACCATCTTCAGGTCTTTTTACTTGTGCCGTGTTGAGTGAAAAGGAGTTGTCTTGGGCTGCATACACAATAATGTAGTTAATATATATAGGTAACAAAACTTCTTTCATTTTATTAATATCTTACTTTAAATCATTAAAAAAAAAAGGTAACAAACATAAAACTTATGGCATATTTGACCTTGTTTTCATGAAAATAACACATCAATGTCTGGTTCAGTGGCAGTGGCTACAATTCTTAATCATTTCTCAAGGTGTTCATCAGAGCTTTTTGATATAATTTTACTCTTCCTGTGCTTCATCCTTGAAAACAGCTGTTCACAAAATATACTGCCAAAAAACAATGACATGACTAAGGTGGGATTGTGGAGTGAGAGATGTTTTGCTCTGGTAAGACAGATCTTAGTATTTATGTTTACAAATTCTCATGCTGCACACCATGTTTCATTTTTTTATTTGTAGAAAATACTCTATCAGTCTAAATTCATAAGTCTTTATTGGTCAGTTTTGTTTTTGTTGTGATTTAACCCAGCAAGTGTCTAAGTACCACACATTTGTTCACTCGCTCCCTCCTTCCCAGTGGGATGGAGGAGAGAATCAAAAAGAAAACAAAAAAAGTAGAGCTTGTGGGTTGAGATGAAACTATTTACTAAGAGAAAAGGGAAAGAATAATATTTACAAATATATATATGCATATGTGTATATATGTATATATGAATGTTTATAACAAGTGATACATGAGGAGTTGCTCACCACCCCCGACTGATGCCCAGCTAGCCCCCCAAGCAGCAGAACAGAGACAGATGAACTCCCACCTCCTTCAAAACTCCTACTGTGTGATGTCATATGATGTGGAATATCTCTTTGTTCAGTTTAAGTCAGTTGTCCTGATTCTGTCCCCTCTCAGCTCCTTGGGCCTTTCTCTGAGATTGGCCTTGGCTCTGTACAGCACTGTTTAGCAGCAACTGTAAACAGTGGAGTGTTGTCAACATTATTTTTTCTCCTAGAACTAAAACATGGCATCATACCAGACACTCTGAAGAAAATAATTCCCTGCTAGCTAAAACTAAGATGTTTTTTTGGTAATTCTATATTTGCTGCTTCTTTTACAACTGTAAAGCTGAGCCTCCATGAAGATGTTTAAAATTATTTCCAGTGATGAAATATATATTCTAACTTTTTGAAATATATGGTGTTCTTGGACTTTTGTGTTTTACATTTTATCATAAAACGTTGCACTTAAGTTACCTTCATGCAGAAAAAAATGGCCAACTTATAAATTCAGTGTGGGTAGAATGTACACAATTAATAATTAAATAATAACAAAAACTGCATGTCTTCACAGGCACGTGTGTGTATATAGATTGAAATATTATTATTGGCAGTTACTACATTTTACTTGCCGAGCAGCAGGAGCACAGGTAACACTTTATACACAGGGATATCATTTTGGGTGTGTGGTAGGTGCCAGAAGTGGAATTAGCACTGCAGTGTGCCCTCCCCTACTCAGCATTCTGCTATCACCGCATAATCTGCACTTGAACTACTCACAATAGACGTAGGAAAAATATAACTAAAAATCATGTAATGTTAAAAGTTTACGTTCTTGTGGGGCTGCATTCCTAGCTGTCCAGGGTTGCATGCAGGTTGCGGGTTGGACACAATGTCTTAGATCCTTATCTTACGTCTTCAGTAAGTAGATGTTGTGGTCAGTTCAAACTTACCTCCTCAACTAAAATTTTTATATAGCTGAAATCTGAAAACAAAAACAACCCCTCCCTTCAAAATATATAGTTGTTTCCTATCTTTGTACTTCAGACATATTTTTCCCAGAGTATGCCAATAAGTAGTGTTCTCCTGACAGATAGTTCTGTGTATAATTATCCTTCTTTGAAGTCACTGCCAGTTACTTTTAATTAAAAGAAAACTTTCAATAGTAACGATGCTGTCTTGCAAAATGATTTTTTTTTTTCCTCCAAGTAAAACTGCAGCTTGAGACCACAGAATAGGTGACTACTGACTGTGCTGTAGTTCATTCCCTCAGAGGGTCAGTAACAACTGGAATAAAAGCAGGACAAAAAATTATTTTTATGTTAAACACATTTGAACCTTTAGTTGCAATTACACGTGGGTCATTTTTATAATCATTTTATACAGAAACTGTAAGAAAGAAATAGTCCCTACTTTGGCTATGACCTCATGATTGTTTTCTGTGTTGTCTTCACTGCAGCAGAAATATGGTTGATGTTGCCAGAGGCTACCATAGCTGTTTTTATACCTGCTGTCCTAATAGATTGATAACATATTCAACACTGAGCTACTAGCTTCAGAAAGGAGTTCAGTGCTGTAAGGTGGCTGTGTCCATGCCCATCTACCAGTCCAAAGACAGGTTGCAGCTATCCTATCCAAAAGGCCAACAGACTTCTATTGATCTTTAAAGAACAGTTTTGCAGGTCCACAACAATAATCTTCAAAGATATATAACTGCTTCTTTTCTTTCTAGATCACTGACTTGAGAATTCATTGCACATTATAAGAGTATTCAAAAAGCATGACACTTTGTTTTTCAGGTCAGAATAAACCTTTGGAGGCAGTTCTACTTAAAGTACCATAAAAGACATATTTATGTATCTGTTAGGATTTGGATTACAATGGTAGTTGTTTATGGGGTTGTATCTGAGTTGAGACTTTGTTCCTAGGATTGACCACTGTCTTCTCATGAGTTTTTTAAAATGCATCAACAAAGATATTTCAGTAGAAGAATGAAGATGGATCATTCCATCTAGCAGAATATAAAATGAAGGGTAAAATATAGAATCAGTGAGCAATCTCATCACCCAGCTTCTTGTCCACTCCTCTCTATTTCCAACATCTTGCCACTTCTTTACTCTTCCTTGCTTTCTGCTGTGAACTCAAAGGAGCATGTTCAGTTTTCTAACTAATGTATGAGAGAGACTATTCTCTAATTTGTTCCTCACAAGAATAGCTTTACTGTATGGACAAATTAGCTTCCTCAAGACTTGATTAAAGACCAGTGTTTGTGTTTGAGATGCTGTGTAGAGTATTTGAGTGACCAATGGTCATTTTTTTTCCCTTCTGTTCTGGGGAACAGTGCTGTTTGAAGCTCTGCCGCCCCCTGCTAATAAAAATTACTTAAGCGCTTAATGCTGTTCCTCATACCATCCCTATTTTGCTTTCTTTTTTGTGTTGTCCTGGTACCTGGAGAGGACAGAAGGGAATAAAAAGTCCTAGTAGTTTCTGTGGAGAGAACATAGGACAATGCTTACTAGCTGAAGTAGATGTTTTGTTTTGTTTGGGTGCAGTGTCATCCTCTGAGTTGTTCTTCGTGAGATATTGTCTAACATTATCATGTAACTTTGCAGGCTGACAGTATACGAAATGGCAGTGACCGTATTATATGAGTGTCAGCCCCTGAACTAAAGGCCCACTGGGATTTAAGGATACTACTATGAACCTTGGTTTTAGTTTGATGCATTTGCTTCCCATTTTCTGTCTCTTGCGGAGAGTCAGAATGGATTACTTGTCAACTCTTTTTTAAGGAAAAAAACAAGTGGGAAAGGGAAGGCATTGTTTTTCTAGGTTCTGTGGTTCAGTCACAACGTAGCTGCATGAGTTGTCAACACAATGAGGCTGGTGGCAAGCTTTGCCAACAACCAGAGAAAGTCCAGAGGTTTTCAACCAGCATTGCTACTGGAACTCCCTGTGTCATCAAACCATAGTACAAATCCTAAGATGTTTTTTAGAGAAAAGGCTGTGCTGTTGTTAACATCTCTATAAGTTTAGCTTTATATGGATCATTCCTAGCTGAAGTACCTGTGAATTCTAGGGTTTTTGTTTGTTTGTTTCTTACATCTTTGATTCTTCACAAAGAAGACAGCTCTGTTTTAAAAAAGACAAACAAAAAAACCCACGCTATTTTTACTTGAGAGCTACTCAAATATGTATCTCATTCTGAAATGGTGTTCTTATGGGTGCCATCTCAACCAGTTTCCCTTGCTAATAATTCAGGAAGTTCTGCAGTAGAAGTTAGCACTTCTACTAGCATATGAATTTTGATTAGCAGGAATATACCCATAACTTTTCTTCTTTTAAATCTCCAGTAGCGAGCAGGTCTGTGAGAGGGAAAATATTTGCGTGTAACCATGAACGTTTTTGTTTTCAATTGCCACTGAAAAGGATACAAGTAAGATGTTATGGGTGGATGTGACCAGAAGATGAAAATCTAATTTTATGGCAACGTCTGAAGATTCACAATTTATCTTCTTGAATGCTTTTTTGCGCAGATAGAGTTAAGTAGAAAGGTGCATTAGTAAGTTAGGAGATTTGAAATTTTCTTTCTCACTTGTTGCCACATAAAACTTTCTTGATAAACCAAATGCATCTTTACATTTTAACTTTGATAGAACAGCCTTTTCAAAAACTTCTGTTTCTCTGAAGTTGAAAATGTTTTGACTGTTTTTAAGAATAAGACACATGAGTAATTCTTGCAGTTTGGACTGTAATTCAATGTAGTTTTTATTGCAGCTAAATTGCAAATAGTTTTGGTTTTGTTCCCACAACAATTTTCACATCGCATTCTAGCTTGAGGATGTCACATGTATACAGTACATGTGCCTAGTAATAACATGCAGACTCCATATGATATATATTTGGTTCCAGAATATAACATGGGACAGAACATCTGCAGTAGCATCATTGTTACTATTTCTAGTTTTTGTTTCTTCTTGTCATGCTTTTTCTAAGCAGACAGCTATAGATGAAGGGATTCCCTGGATTAGGGTGTTTTTTCTTTTCCTTTCCAAAAATAGTCATAAAGTGAGGAAAAGATTAAACCGTTTCATGACAATTCACTGTTTTTCACCTAACTCTTGTGTAGCATTTAATTCATGAATACAAGTTTATCTCCACGAACAGGTAACAAATCAAGGGAACATGGACAAAATGCAAAGTACTTATCAAAGTAGAAGTCCCTAAATATTAATATGTCTATGTCAGAGCCCACATACTGAAGAAAGACAGACACCAAGGATGTAAGAGTAATTCAATGTTTTTGTCCTTTTGTACCTCAGATAAGGCAGTCCAGTTGTACTTTTAGATGGAAAAAGAACTTACTGCCCTAAGTGTTCTGGGGTTATGATGTTGCTATGGTTATTTTTTTATTAATTTCTTAGATTTGAAATGACCTAGTTTTTCAATTATTAAACCAGGTATGAGAGATCGAATGGAGACATTTTCATAGTTTGAGATCACTTCAGTCAGTTTC
>PPHD01002474.1:0-35654 GCA_002909625.1 Bambusicola thoracicus | reverse complement strand
TTTTTTTTTTTTTTTTTTTTTTTTTTTTGAGCTTATTGACAAAGTTTGAGTAAGTTGCTTTACTGGTGATTACTCCATGCCTGTTGTAGCAGCCAAATGTAGGAGATGGGACTTTCAATTAAAAAAAAAAAAAAAAAAATTGTCATGCAATTGAACTCATTTGAAGTGACACTTTCAAGTGATACTCTACTGTGGTAGAATTTAATCTCTTCAAGCAATCACTGCAGGTCCATTTATGTCACTGCACTGGTTGGAGTCTTTATCATCCTAGTACCGAGGTGAATTTATACTTTTGAATTTACAAATGCTCAATCAGATTATTAATGTAGTTTTATTCACAGTGACAAACTACATTGTACTATGACATCAAACCATCAGTTTCTATTCATGTCCACTTACATGATTTCTCTGATAGTATAAGTACTGCATTTACTGGGGCTGTGCTGACTGGATAAAGTGCTTCATGTGTGAGTTTTTATTTTGTGGTATACTTTACTGCTTAAATTCTTGTTCATACTTTTAAAACCAAGTTTCATGATATTTGTTTGACCTCAGTCAGTGTGGTAAAATCAATCAAATTACAGAGGAAGGATTTTTTTTTTCATTTTGATATTTTCAATTTAAATTTATGAATATACAAGATAAATACTGACAATGTATTTTACTGATAATATGGTATCAGGTGTGCTAAGGTTAATTGTGTTTTCCATCTCTAGGAACTTGCATATAAATTCTATGTCGCTGCCAAAACGTTTCTGGAGTTTAAAATTCAATTTTTATTAACAATATATTACTAATAAGGCTTTTAAATCTTACAGTGTACAAAAAGTAAATTGTTATTTAGATGACCATGCTACGTAATATTATAGTTTTGTGCCAGTACTGTTCAAAAAATAAACCAGGGTACAAATGGAACAAAATGAAAATGCGTACAAAGATATTAAAGAGATTTAGTTCCCTTGAATAACATTGTTTTAAGTGAAAGGTGTAAAGCAATCCTCTTACTCTACTCAGCTCTTTCTGGCTTCAGGTTGAGAGTTCAGAGGATAGTACAAAGTGCAGAGGTATGAAGAAAATGACTTGAAATTCTGAAATGATTTCACTTGTTAATCATGTGAAGAAAAGATTTAAGGGATGATATTGCAGTGAAGCAGCAAAAATTTTTGACTGGAACGAGAGGGAGAGAAATGGAGAGAGAGCACTAGAGGAAGAAATGAGACTAAATATCACTAAGTGGTATTTGTTAGACTTATTAAAATAAAAGGTGGCACGGGAATTTTCTGAAAATTGTGAAAGTAGTGGTTTTTAAAAGAAAATGTATAACCATCTCTCTGGGTAGGTTTGATTCTTTGCAAAAGCAGGTATGTTCCACCTGCTGTACTTGCTATGCTTTTATGATGTTTTGAGATATCATTTTCTTTTTTCAGTATTCCTTGGTGGTTTTGTTTCCATTTTTTCCTGTGAATATTTTATAGCAAAAGTGAGATGACTCCATTGGTGTCATCTAAATACAGGAATGTAACCATTGTAAGGTTCTTCATTTATGGTTCTTAGGATCTATAGCAAGAAAACAGTAATGTGGAGGGGGAGTGTCTATAATTTTGAAGCTGTTAAGAACCATTAACACATTAAAAATAAAATTAAACATAATTAAACAGTGATTACTAGAAAGAAGTTAATAGGCTTTGAGAAAGGAGGATTGAATTGGTCCATTTTTCAGCTTTGCAAGCGTGAATATTTTAAAAACAAATGAAATTGATCTTTTACCTATTGACTCTTCTTTCATTGCCAGTTCATTGACACATACAACCCTTTACTCCACAAGGAGCGATGATACAATTCGTTTAGTACATGCTCTTTAATTGAATTACCCTGCTGCTCAGGGAATGGATAAATTGCTACAACCTTCTGTTCTGAGGGTTGGGTTTTTTTTGTTTGTTTGTTTTTGAGGATTTTTTTTGTATGTTTTGTTTTAGGAATAAGAAGAGGTTTGGTAAAATAGCATTCAGAATTGGCTAAAGGCATTACTAGAGTTTGTTTGGAACAACAATATCGTTGCAGTCTTCAGTCTGTGAAATATTTTGGGAGTTGGTCAATCTTTACTGTTATTTATGGTTTAATCATGTAGTTAAAATAAACTTTCAGTTTTGAAATATCAGTACTGCTAGACTGTAATTGAGAGTTGTGAGGTTTCAATAACAGTTATTTCTTTACCTGAACATTTTCTTGACCTCATAAGGTGAATATTAATATTATTTTTGTGAAGGTTATTTGACTTAAAACCACTGGTGAATAACTTTTTGTTATTAATCAGGTTAACTTGGTTCTCAAGGTGATTGATTCGATCACACAGATCAAAGAATCATAGAATGGTTTGGTTTAGAAAGGGTCATTAAAGATTGTCTACTTCAGCTCCCATACCTCCTAAGACAGACTACAGAAAGAAAAGCACATCATTATGACATAGATGGGAAGTTTGTGAGCGTGACTGGCATGTAATTTAAATGAGTTAGTGAGTTTAAATGTGTCATTATTTTTGTCCATGTTTGACATTAATAAGACCTATCATTCATTTAGATATTGCCCTGAAAATGCAATTTTTTGAAACATTTTTTTCCATGACCTTTAAAAGATGCATTGTACTATATATTTCCTGTAACAACGTCCCTTTTTGCTATTGTTTATTTAATTATTTTTAAACAGTTGTACCGCCTTTATGCTTTTATAAGGCCCCAAACATTTCAGAGAGTCAACTTCAGAATATCCTTCTGCAGCAAGAGATAACATTTGATTAACTTCTGACCACAGATAACTGTGTCCATCAGGATATATAGAAGCTTAGTTAAACTATTTCCTTTCCGTAAAGGTTCCAGAAGATACTCAGCAAATGGTTAGTAATCAGATAAGCATAAGTTTTATTTACCCTTTTATCAGCGAAATAAAATAAATCATAGCCCAATAGTTACAGAATCGAGATTGCTACCAGGATATTAAGGCATGATTCCATTAACTTAAGGTAGTTTGCATTACTCCTGTAAAAGATGAATTGCCATTTATTTTCATAGGCTACATTGGTTCCTCAGAGTTGTTTTTTTTTCTAAACATAATATCAATGCTTATTACTTAGCTTAGCAACTTAGTCACTGTGGGAAAATCAGATAAGTGTTTCATATGGGTTTGCATATTGTGTTTTGAATTTGTTGAGATCATGTTTTGAGCTAGATAGACATTGTAAAAGACTAGGAGGATACAAGATTTTGGTGAATAATAATACAGAGCAAGTCCACCTGTTATTGAGGATCTGCTCGGTTATGAGTTGTTTTCTGTGAGCCAAAGCATTCTTTAGATCATCATGTTCTTGTGTGTGGTGAATTAGAATAGATTAGTTCCAGGCGATACACTATATGTATATCCTATGCTGTTCTCATGAAGGTGAACATCCATCTCTTATTTTAAAAGCTTGACCTTAATTTAATTTGCCATGTGAGTAAAGGAGGCTAAATCAATCTATCAAATGTTTTTCAACCAAAAAAAAAAAAGAAAAAAAAAGTGTTAAATTTTTAATTATCTCTTCTTATGAGTTAAGACTGAAAAAAAGTTTTATCACCAAGTTGGAGTCTATTTTGCTTTGCTTTGGTTTTTTTCTTCTTTCAGGGAGCTCCATCTTTCAAAGTGATCAGAACACTCTATTGGCACCTCATAGTCATCAGGGATATTATCAGTTTAGCCAATTTTAATTCTGTATTCTGATTTCAATCTTCTGTACTAATATAGCCACAGATTTATGCACACATTTCCCTCAGTGAAACGTTCAGTTATTCAGAAGAAGAGAGAACAAAAGAATTTTTTGTTTGTCATTATTTAGTCTTCCAAAGGGAAGGTCTCTAATCTTCTGGCAGAAAGGCAACTTGGTACAAGTTTAGTGTAAAAGTACACTTTTTTGATTTTGTTTTCCTTTAAATCATTACTCATCTCTACAATTACACTATTGATTGCCAGTTTGGTTTTAGCTTCATTATACTGCTTGTAGTCACAGATCTACTTTTTCTGATACGATAGTTATTTGTTAAACTTTCCTTAAGAAATCAAAAGGTGTTTTGTGTGTGTTAGGAGATGCTTTTTCCTATTTTTTGCTGCCTTTGATCTGAACCCCTTTTATCACGTCACCCATGTCTTTATCATTTTCATGCTGTCCGATAAGCCTGTTCCTGTTCCTACTGTATCAATAGTCTCACCTTCTTCCTATCAATTTCCCTTAAAACATTGATCTTGCAGAAAAGCAATATGGGGTAGGCATTTATTAGAATAATTGTGATGTAATGCTAGTCCTGAATCAAAGCCTCATTCTACATAATTGGAGAGCAAAAGGAAACTACTTCCTCATTCTCAAATTTCTTCTATGTCAGGAATTGAAAATGGTTTCCACCAGCTGCTCTGCTGGTTGGTGACTGTGCCACTACCCATGGTCACATCAGTACATCACTATCTGTAGCTGTTCAGTAATCTCTTCCCTTTCACTTCTGCTGAAACGTCATTGGATTCTTTTGGTTTTTCAGTTTCTTGTCCTTAACTTTTGAGGAACTATTTTTAATGACCACCTCTAAATTTATGACAAAACACATTTATGAAATGTGGAATACAAGCCTTCTAATTCAACTTTGAAAACATTTTTGTATGAATTAATCTCATTTTTTGGTAGAAAATTTAACTCTAGATTTTAGTCAGTGGTTTTCTTTTGCCAATGTTATGGTAATTTTTTTTCACATATTTAAGGTACCTTCTATTCAGCCCCTATCATTGACTCAGTATTCGTGTCTCAATGAAAACAAATTCTTTCTGTGGTTAAGGGCAGTGATGAATAGTCTGATTATTGAATGTGGATTGTTCATAAATTGCTTTATGTATGAACTCCTTAGCTTTGCTTTGTTATCAGCTAAACAAGATATATTATCTTCTATAAAGAATGAGTGTAGTTAATAGAAAAAATGATATAACAGTATTGGTCGTTTTTTTCTCTCAGGAAAAAAAAAGATGGGAAGTGTTTGTTCAGTTAGAAAAGCTAAGCTGAATGGATTATGGATTTATAGGACATATTGAGGCACTTTCTGAAGATACTTTTACTCTGACCTTGTCTGAGGCATCACTGCCAGAAAAACAAGGTAAATACCAAATTAAACGTGAGACAGTAATCTGCCCTTCGGCAAAGAGGGCTGATGGTGTCCTGGGTTGCATTAAGCAAAGTATTTCCGACAGGTTAAGGGATCCCCTCAGTTCAGTACTAGTGCTTCTATGTTATGTGAAAATGTGTTAGATCTAGCTTTTCATAGCTTAGCTTTCATCATCATTCACTTGCCTTGAAATTAAGACCAAGAAGTGCAGTATTGTGAAGAACCTGACAATTTGGCATATGTCAGTACAGTTCTTCTGTCTTTTCATTGTACTTTCACATTGTAGTATTAGAAAACCTCAAAAGCAAAATCATAGATCTCTGTAAGGTCACTGTGAATAACATCCTGGAGATTTCAAAGCTCAAGCATTTTCTCACTGTCCAGAGGGAGAGCTGGTATCACGGATTTGGCAGGAACAAGAGGCTCTTTCACTGAATATGGATAACCAGGAAGTACCTCTGGCAAGCAGTGAGCCTGGGGGAGCCCGCCTGATCCCAAGAGGGCTGTTTCAGTGACAAAACTCAGAAGTTTTCTCCTAAAAATCCTTGTTGTCTATTTCTGATGAGTCACTGCTGAGTGTTTCCTGTTCATTTTCTTCCAGCCATCTTGAGAAAGTGGGCTGGTCAGCACAAAAAATCAGTCACAAATTAATCATCAATTCTGAATAAGAAGTTGCAGCCTGTGAATTTGTTAATGGGAAATTTTAATTAATAAAAATAGCAACTTGGCTATAAATTATTATGAGAAACATCTATATATTCATTGGTATTACAGTTGCAGGGGCTGGTATCTATGATGTGAGTTCTGTTGTATTAGTGTATTCAAGCAGATTAACTATGAAAAATCTGGGCTATGAGTTTTAATAACTGTAAAGTACATTTATAAAAAATGGGTAATTGGTCACCATTCTGAATCTATACAATATTATTATGCTTTTGCAGGATGGGGAAGTGTGACTTTTTTTTGGAGACTTTTGAATAGAATCGTTCAGGGATGAAACAAATATTTTATTTGGCTTATTTATTTATTAAGTGGTGTAAACTAAAATAGTAGGTACTAAGACTGTGTACTGAGCATATATTGCAGTCCCGTGTATGGAAACTGTGTGATGATGTTTGGCAAAGGATTGGGATTCAGAAGGTACTCTTGATTTCCTATTTTGATAGATTGTGATTTATATGTTGTGATATCTGTTTCATTGTATTTGCTGCAGAAGATAACACAGCTTTGAGATTTAATATTTCTTATTTCTTGGAGTTCTAAGAAAAAGAAAGTAATGTTTTTTCAGGCTTTAGACAATAAAGCTTCCATAAAGAAGGCAATCGTGGCTGTAGCTATGAGTGAATAAAGTATTACCGGATGTTACTATCAGAGGCTAAGATATTTAGCTACAGATTTTAGCAGGTTAAGAGATGTGTTCCTGCTCCTCTACTCTGTGCTGTTGAGACCTCACCTGCAGTGTCCAGATGTGATGTCCTCAGCACAGGAGAGACATGGAGCTGTTAAAGCACATCCAGAGGAGGCCACAAAAGTGATCCAAAGGATGGAACACCTTACCTATGAGGATAGGCTAAAAGATGGGACTGTTTCTGACTGTCTCTGGAGTGACCTGAGAGTGGCCTTTTGGTATCTAAAAGGGGGGCTGTAAGAAAGAAGGGGACAGACTCTTTAGAGGGGTCTGTTGTGATAAGACAAGAGAAAATGGTTTCAAACTAAAAGAGGGGAGATTTAGATTGAATATAAAGAAGTTTTTCATGAGACTGGTGGTGAAGCATTGGAATTGGTTGCAAAGAGAAGCGATGGATGCCCTATCCCTGAGAACACTGGAGATCAAGCTGGGCAGGGCTCTGAAGCACCTGATTGAGCTGTGGGTGTCCATTCATTGCAAGGAGCTAGACCAGATGGCATTTAACAGTTTCTTCTAACTCAAATGATTCTATAATTCTCTGATTAATAACTTTTCCCTTGATTTTTGCTTGATTTCTTTGTGGAGAATGATTTTTCTTTTTTTCCTACATGGTAGATAAATGGTTTGCTGAAGTAACTGTCGTGGATTACAGACTTGATTTTAATACCATTTGTTTTTATGGCTCCTGATACTTTTCAATTCCATATTTGAAATAACAAAAATCAAACAAACAAAACAACAACAACAAAAAACAGAGCTGCTGTAGCTTAAGCAGCAGTGACTTAAACTTAAGCACTTTATATTCTTATGCAATAGACTACTAATCAACATTTATATATAACAGCTTAAATTGAATTAAATTAGATTGAAACTAAATTACTAGGTCCTGAGTAAATTGGATTTGGTAATTTACTATTGAGTCAATCTGCAACTGATGTCATAATTTAGATTTGCTTCTTTTGTGAGAATGATGCCAAGAATTGTTCTTCCCTTTTCAGTTTGTCTGTGGGCGTGATGAGGAATGTGGTTTTACTAATGATCCTTCTTGAACTTCTAAACCAGTAACTGACCAGAAGTTAATAATGAATGTGCTAAAATGGCACTGCAGGACTGTCAGCTGTTCTTTTCTTGAACTTGCAAGACAGAGTTGGAACTCACTCTCAAGAATGCTCAGAGTAAGAGATGTGTTATAGTTTGGGAAACAGACAAGATTCAAGGTGTAGGAGAAATGTTGCAGATGCTGCACTTAGCATTATTTATTACTGCTATTTTTATATGCATTGAGATGCATATAAAAATGTCTTTTGAGTTTTAAAGAATTTTTAGCTTTTCCTGTTTATGATTTTATCACCCTAATTGCTAACAGCTGGTTTATTTACAGAATACATGGGAAATATATATATTTTTTGCTTTTCAGTTATCAGTCTTCAAAGTAGATGTCAATTTGTATGGAATCTTAGGAGATGATTTGACACGATATCTCACTCAGATAAATCAGCAAACTGGTTTATTTCATATAAATCTTGCTTGCAAAAATGCACTCTATTTATGAAATTTCTTACATATTTAGGGAAATTTCATAATGCGTCATATTACTGTGAATTGTTCTTCCCAGCTGGAACAACAGCCTTGGGCGTGAAGCCACATAGTTGGGCAAAATAATGGCATAATTTTATAGCTTGATAATGGCACTATTAGCACAAGGTATTATCGTATCACCTTTTTATAGATGCTTATATTTTAAACCAAGCACTATTATGAGACATGAGAGCAGTACTGGAACAGATTAAAAAAAATAAGTGTGAATTTTTCCTGCACGAAAATTTAATACTGTAACACTTATGTGGCCATTATCTTTATTCTGTATAAAACAGCGAGATTGTCTGTTAGAAATGTAGCTGAAATATATATAAGTTAACAATATTATATCTGAAACAGATACTGAGGTGTAAGGTTGTTCTTGACCCATCCATGTTGACTTACACCCAAGCAGAGGATGAAAGGTCTTGGCCAGTCTGATCCTGTTTCTGACTCTGACAGTCTCTTAAAGCTGCAGATGCTCTGGAGATTATAGAGACCTCAGCTTCAAAAAGTTAGTTCTGACTGTTCTGGAACTCAAGTTTTTAGCTTTAGCCTGAGTTTCCAAGTGCTGATGTGCTTAGAGTTATCAGGCTTTGCCTCTGATAGCATATCTCCAAATGCAATTCAAATGTTGAAAACCTATGCCCATAGACAATCAACTTCTGTATAACAGGCAAATCCGCAGAAGTAAAAATTTCTGAATTTCTATTCTTTAATAGATCAGTTGTAACTATGGATGAACTACAAGTATTGAGGTCTGTGGGCACATAAAGTATACTACCTATCTGGCTTCCTCAACACTAGCAAAGTTTTAATTAGAGGGTTTTTTTTTTTTTAGCATCCTAAAGTCTTCTGTCTTTATACAGAACATTCTTCTCGCTCTCATCTGCCAGCAAATGTCCATTGCATAACATTTCACTCTTATCATTTTCAAGTCACTACCACTCCCTAAATTTTTTTCTCTCCTATCTGGTCCTTCAGAGTTTGTTTTTTCTCGTCACAAAATTTTAGAGTGGGTGTATTAGTCCTTATTTTCACTCATTGTCCAGAATGGTTATTTGAATCGTTCTACTGAACTAACAAATAGATGAATTGTATTTGTTCTACATAGCTAGCTCTCCCCGTTTTACTATTTCGCTTCTGCTTGTTTTCACATTAGTTTCTATTAAAAGTGCAGTTTACTCTCTAGTGTACTCAGAGACAGCAAAATGGAATTTGGAGATTCTTAAGACACAGATTAACAATAATTACTAAAAAAATCCCCACTGATTATCAAGTTTTATAAATTCAAGATACATATAAGATATAATACAACATGTAATGCAGTGTAAAAGCTCATGTTATTATGGGTAAAAATATTATGAGATTGGGAATACCACTTATTTTATATCATTATGTGTTAGTGTTTGTGTTTTTGTTTTTAGGATTGTGATGTGCCATGATATTGAAATCCCTTTGAATAAAATTATGATAATTTTACTCTGTGTTTTAAGTTATCTCCACCAAAGAACAGACCAATTGTTGCTTAAATATGTTTTTTGAATTTTGGGGGGCAGTTTAGAGTTTAAAATAAAAATCACACTTAAGATGAATTGAGTTTGAGGTGTTATGGAAAATGATTAAGGTTTTGTGTTGAATTGAGAGAGTTAATTTTCTTTCTAGATTATTCAGAATTTTTACATTCCAAAAGCAGCATTTTTAACAGATGTATCAAATGGAACATTGGTATAATGACTTAGTCAAGGAATCATAGAATCATAGAATGGCTTGGGTTGAAAGAGTTTCAACCCCCCTGCTATCTGCAGGGTCACCAACCACCAGACCAGGCTGCCCAGAGCCACATCCAGCCTGGCCTTGAATGTCTCCAGGGATGGGGCATCTCCAACCTCCTTGGGCAACCTGTTCCAGTGGATCAGATCAAAACCTATCAAAGTTCAAGAAAGGAAAAGTTAACCTGAAATTGCACTTGAATTCTAGTATCTTTGATTCCTCTCAAAGTCTTAAATTATAGCACATTCAATATTTAGAGACCTCGAAAAGTGAATAAAAAATATAGACAGAATTTGAGTAGTTAAGAAGCAAAGGAAAAATAAGCATAAATTCTTCTTTTGGTATGGAGAAGGTATCAGAAGCTTTATGCTACAGGTGATTCACTATGGAGATGTGTTTGTAGAATCATAAAATCGTTTGAATTAGAAAGTACTTTTAAAGGTCATCTGGTCCTACTCCCCTGCAATGAACAGGGACATCTGCAGCTTGATCATGGGTCAGAGCCCCATCCAGCCTGACCTTGACTGTCTCCCAGGACAATGCATCCACCACCAATTTGAGCAACCTGTGCCCATCTTTCAACATTCTAATTGTAAAAAAAACTTCTGATATCTAAACTAAATCTGTCCACTTTTAGTTTGAAACCATTTTCCCTTGTCCTGTCACAGCAGGCCCTGCTAAAGAGCCTATTTCCCCTTCTGGACAGTGATCATTTCACACAAGGAAATTATATAGCTTAGAGGTTCTTATTTCTCATGTTTATTCCCAGCAGTAAAACATATTTGTAGATGATTTACCTCACAGACTATTCAGTGTTGAAGATGTGTGACACACTTTTCCCAGAAAATGAAATTCTAGATCTTATCTGAAGATACTCATGCTTTTTGTTTGCTGATTCACTATATACAGACTTGCCTTTGATTTTAATCAAACCATAATTCACAAATATTACTTCTTTGAAAGGAGGATGGATCTTTGTATGTACATATGAATGCTCTCAACATAAAGCAGGATTACCTCTTCTTTTTCTGTAGTCATCCTTTTTTATTACTTTAATCGTTCCATCCTCTATACTATTTTTTCATTTAATATTTGGATTGATGAAGGACAGTTTCAAATAATGTTGATGATTAAATTAAGACTCCTGTTTTTAGAACAGATGCATTTTAGCTAAGTCAGGTGCAGTACAAATGCAAACATGAAGGGATTTTTTATTCTCCTTGCTATATTAAACTTTTAAGTTTGATTGATTGAAGGTAAGAACTCCAAAGCACCAGGGATTAGTTGTGCAATCAGATGGCTTAAAATTTCATTGTTGGTGACTGCCATTGCATTTTATCTTCAACCCATTTTTTGGATTCAAATGTAGTACCTTAATAAGGTTATGGCTAGCATAAACTTTTATAAATAGATTTTCTGTTACATCCAGTTGTAGCGTTATTGATATCTGAGATATTTCAAGCAACCTAAGTTTATATATGAGTAACGTATATTAATCTATATTATTTTTCATTGCTGTTCTGTATTGAATTTTGTAGCTATTGAGTTTCTAAATGAAGTGCAAAGAATTTTAATGCCATACTTAAGATTTCATGCATATCAAGAATTGGGACATAGAAAGTAGACTTACCGCAGCAATCTCAGGTCTCGCCACTTATTTTTATTGGTATCACACAAATCATAGAATGATTTAGATTAGATGGGATATCTGGAGGTCGTCTTGTCCAACCTCTTGCTCAAGCAGTCAGCTAGAACAGGTTGAGCAAGAATGATGTTCAGATGGATTTTGAGTATCTCTAAATATATCTATAAATAATATTGTTTCTTTTTTCTTCTCTCTTCTCTTTTCTTTCTTCTCTCTTCCGTCTTCTCTCTTCTCTTTTCTTCTTTTTTTAATTGCTAAGTAGGTTTATTCCTGTACAAGATCAGGGGACATGATTTAGCAGAGGGTAGCAGAGGGTAGTTAGAGTTAGGATACTATGGTTAGGCTGCGGTTGGACTTGATGATCCTTGAGCTCCCTTCCAACCTGAGTAATTCTATGATTCTATGATTTTAAGATCTTATTTTGTATGTCAGCAAATGCAGCTTGTATTTGGGTTAGGACATGAGCCTTGAGTTTTCTAAAGTAGTAAACTATCCTTCATAATAAGATGATTTTCACTGTGGGACACAAGACCTGATCACCCTGTTTGGTTCTCCATAGTCATGGAGAACCTTTTCTATGTTCTGCAAGGTCCAATGCTCTAGTTTTTCTCCATGTTAGATTAGACCTGTGACTTCATTCTCACAATCCATGTACAGGGCATATTTAACATTCAATTATTGCATGCAGCTGTTAGAAATGTTACAAATAACTAGTAATTTAATAAGTAGCTAATAAAGGAAAAGAGGCCAAAAAGGCAACTGGTTTGTGAAACACTTTGACTTACTTTTTTTAAAAAGGATTGCTGAGAATGAATTTGTACTGATATAGGATATGTACTGTATCAAACATCTTGTTTATGAAAATCTCTTGTAACATTTGAATACGGTCACATGATGTATTTTTGTGAGAATCTTTCCCAACAGGTCAAGTTAAGATTTCAGTGAACAACATAAATCAGCATCAAACCCTCTATAAATACATAAAATAATTTAAAAACAGACTTGCATATAGAAAACAAATATTACGTCTCAGAATTAATATATAGAAAAAAATAGAGAATGTTTTCTTTGTGTATGCTCATTTCTCAGTGATAACCCAGAGAAAATTTTCATTTGGACAAAAAGATGTGATCGAATCAAATGATCTTGAGGATTTCTGTAACTACTGGAGAAAAAATAGCACAATACCTTCTCTTTGAGTGTAGTCAATGCATTTAGTGGAAGATATATTAGAGACTGCTTCTGCAGTATCCTTATCCCAGAAAGCACACTGAAATCCTTCCTGGAATACTCTGAGGATCTCTGTTACATATGGCTTCTGTCAAGAAAAAATACCTTTAAAATCTGAGTGTGAGGAAGTTCATTCTGCAGGGAGTAAACATTATGATTTTAATTTATTTTTCATCACTTTGCAATGCTTGAAGCCAAATAGTTAGAATTATATTTAAAGGTATTCATCTCTTTGGGAATGTCATTGTTAATATTTGTTCTTCCATATTCTGTTCAGTACTACTCTCACAAAAGCCTGCTCAGGCTTATACAGTAGTTTAGCTTGTCAGATATGATGATTTTGTGGGAAAGTTTCTGAGAAAATCTTTTTTTTTTTCTAGAACTTTTGAGGAAAATATTTAAGAGTTAAAGCGAGGGTAGTTTTTTTAATTTTTTTTTTTTTTTTAGCTAGAACTTTTCCCATATTTTCTCATTTTATAAAAGTAATCTTTCCATCTTTCCCTGTAAAAGCTGTCGTACTTAGAAGTTTTTTATATATATTTTTGGCCAACTCAGTCAATAAAAACCTTCTCAAAACTAATGGGAATAAGAAGAAACCTCAAATTGTCTAGGTCCCTGGAGAAGCCTGGTACTTAAACCTGAAAATTTGTCCTGGCTCTATCTGAAATTAATGCTAATAATTGCTTTATTAATGTTTTTCTCCATTTACTTTCGTGTTGTCTGATAATGCATACACTTGTGTTGTTGTCTTTTCTTCCATATATTTAATACCATCTCTTCTCTACTCTTTTTGTAAATCTTGTTGGCACTGTATTTTTAGGACACTTAGTCTCCTATATAGTATGATTAAAATCAGCCTGTGAGTCCAAAGCTGTTCATGCAGGACAGGCAGATCTACATTTTGTAGTTTTGATCCCTAGGAAACAAAAAAGGATTTCTTAGAAATTGCCACACTGTATTTTTGAAACATGCCCCTAGTTAGAAGAGAGAAACAACTTCACTGAAGCATGAATATAGGCTGGAAGATACCCAAACTTCTATTGAGTTATTCTTCCAAGTAGGTTTCTTGCTCATTGCCTAACTCCCCTGCCATACAGATTGGAGTAGCAAATGAGATGTTTCAGAATTCCAAAGTATGCATCTGTGCAACAGAAACTGAAGTCATTATCCCCCTGGATGTTTTCCATCTTTGCCCTGACCTATATACATATTTTGTTCAGAAGATGTTACTCATTATTTTGGGATCAAATTCTGCTCTACAGATGCCCTTTCTGCTCCTATTCAAATAAAAAGAATCAAGGTAGCACCTTCTAATGATTCTCCTGTAAGTTAGTATGAAGTATTCAATATAAGAAAAGATATGATCCATGTTCAGGTTAGTGTTATAATTACAAAGGGAACTTGAGAAGTATTATCCTTCATTGTTTGAAAGTATAAGGTGCCCTAATGGAAAAAGCACTATTTATTTTCTTTGAATTCAGATTTTGCTAAAGCTGTTCAGCTACTGAATAGTTAATGTTCATCTGCACTTGCCTAATTAGACAGAGCTTCTGAAAAATGTACTTGAAAAGATTTTTAAAAGGAAGTACAAAAAGTACCCTCAGTGTTGCCAACATTGAATATTTTTTCTGCATAATGACCGAGGCCTTTACAAAGTGCTTTACAGTTTGCCCATGAGGTGGGAGCGAACCATGCAGAACTGTGCAAAGTGCCTTCAAGATGGCATTTCTAGCTGATACATATCTATGTCTCATATATTTCAGTCTTGTTTAAGCATTTCACTTATGGGGCTTTCATTACAAACCTCACGGTTTCACAGAAATGACCTTTGCCAGAAACTTAATAATATGACACATCGGTCTATTACCCAAGTGCTAGCATGGCAGCTCATAGTCTCACGGCCTTACAGCATAATCTCTTGGAAAAACTATTGCAGTTCAACAGGTCACGTTTTTTTTCCCTTAGTTTACATCCTTCTGAATCTGCTTGAAAGCTAGTTACCCATCAACCTTTTCCTAGCTACTTATTGCAAGTTTTTTAAAAATATGACATCAAAGGTTTCCACTCACACTAGCATTATAATTTTACCTGCATCTTTTTTGAATACTTTGCTAGAAATGACAGTGTATCATTCAATGATATAATAGATCAATGACATATCAGCCTGACTCTACAGAATATATTAGAAAGTTGAGTAAAATGTAAGCTGTCAGTTGTCTGTTTTTTTTTCATATTTATTACAGCTTGCAATGCAATAAGAGTTTCAAATGAGGGATAAAAAATAATGAAAGGGAGTAAAATTAACATAACAAAATTGTATCACAGTGTGTTCTCTTAATCCTCACCATTTAATTTTCATTTTATCTTGTAGAAGCCTCAGTTGTCACTTTCCAGATTTTGATCACCTCTTCAAGGGGGAGAATATTAAATTCATTTCACTCTTTACATGTTATATACATATATATATATTGTCTAGTAGGCTGAGGGTATTTTTTTAGGTCAGTTAATCACTTCTACTGTATTTGAAGTCATTCATGTTTTCCTGTTAGTGGGAACAGTTGTCCTTTCAGCCACAGGTCCGTTAGAACAGTCTTGTTCTTGTATAGATAAGTGGACATCATCTCTCACCTATGAAGAAAAGAAAAGAACAGAACAACCGAACCAAAAGCTTTTGCTTCCACAGAGTATATGTACAACACAGGAAGCTTAATTGTCTTTATTTTTACATCATAACTTAGGTGGGATATTCTAAATTATATAAGTTAGTATGTGGCCTCTTTTATCTTTGCTCTCATGTACACAAATGTAATTGACTCCTATGTACCACAGTTTTTCTGACAACAGAGGTGGATCTTCAGTAAGAAATAGTGATAAAGCTAATGGTCTTTTCCCCTTTATACAGTATTTGTTTTCATTTGTCATAATTTGACTATTATGATAAAAAATAAAAGTTCACTTGCATGCTCATAGTCTTCAGAAGGCCTTTCTGAATGAGCCACCCTCCTGAAAGCTTTTGTCTACTTAGCCTTGTGAGGGGCAGGACTAAGCATTTCAATTTATCGTCTTAGCATTCCGTTTTGAAATTCTGGCTCTTTGGAAGTCAAAAGTAAATAGTTTACTATGAATGTTGCTGTAGTCAACGTTTGCCTCTGAAGGTGGAAAAAAAGCACAAAACAAACCAGACCTATTTCTACTCCTAGGTGCATTCTATGATAGTTCTAATTATAAGATGAACAAAATCGAGGTATTTGTTCTATGAATAGCTGCTGGAAAACAGGTTCCACTCTTTTTTCAGAGGTTTAATTATATCAAATATGTTCACAATGACTTCTACTCTTGTTGTAATAGTGTTATTTACATCTTGAAATTAAAGCCTCCCTTTCATGGCCTTATCTGTTGGTAAAGGGAGGAACAGGAGGATGGATGAATGAATTTCTCTGCTAAATGGGAATGCTTCTTTTTGAATGTTTTACACATTAGAGAAAGGAAGCAACAAGGACCATGGAAAAGATCAGAAAATGTAATTTCTACAAAGTGATATTATATACATAAATCTTCTGAAAGACAGATACCTTTGGGATATTGTAGACTGTAGACTTTTGTGTAATCCATTACCCATGCTGATATAAACCTTTGATTTGTGGGTTAAAACCTGAGGCTGAGTAACCTCATAAATATGTTAATCCAGAGTAATCAAGAAAAGTGCTACTGCAAATACAAAATTTTTATTCCATAGTTCCAACAGCTTTATAGCATGTTCTTCATTTATAACAATAAACTTTGGAACATTATTCCTTTCACGTTTAAGAAAATGCTTTGCCCTTTTCTTGGCATATCACCAATGACTGTTACATACCTTATTTTGAGCAACATGATCTTTATACAAAATTCAGTGAGTATTTTGCATTTTCTAACTATTTGATTTCTAAAATGAACAAAACCTTGCAGAAATTAGCTTATGTGGCCATAATTTTTTTTAGTATAATTTTTATTACCTTGAAGACCAAACAGTGAGTTAACCAGCAGATTATCTAACCAAACCAGATCAACTCTATACCTACGAAGGGAAAGTTGTAGATTTTTCAATACATTGTCATCTTTGGCAACAAATTTTCTGTTATATTTCTTTCTACAAATGCATGTGAGCGTGAATGTACTTATAAAATGGCACAGTAATCATACTAAGCTCTGCAGTTATTCGAATGGCTCAGTGTAGACATTTTTTAGGAAAGGTGAAAAAATGTCTTTTGTGCAGAAAAGTAAATATATTGTTTTGTTTATAAACTTCAGAATGTGAGAATTCTGCTTTTCTTTGGGAATATAATTTATGTGTACTAATAAATCTCCACTGGATGCTGTTTATAGAAAGAGTGGTATTTAAAACTGACCCTTCAAGAAATAAACAGCATTTTCTTTTGTTTTTTATTTTATTTCCTATGTACTACAACACTAATATTTACTTGGCCATCTTTATTCCATGTATAATAATGAAAGTTGAGTTGCTTTAAAAAAAAAAAAAAAAAGAAAAAGAAAGAAAAAAAAAAGGAACAAATAGAGAGTTCTGAAATCTTATATTTCTTAATTCACTTGAATTATCTGTCATAAATTATTATTTTTCTACTTTCTGTAGTAAGTAACTACAATTTTGTATTTGGTACCTAAAGAATCGAAAGCTAAACACTGATTATTTGAGCAATATACTGTTTTTCATGGTGTGTTAACTTTGTATTTTTCAGATTAACTATGTGACATAGATGTATCTCCCTGCATGTGAATCTGATTTTATTTTACTTTTTATTATAGAATCAGGGTCCACTTTTTGGTGAGCTGAAACCTGTGGAATCAGCTAGTTCAATTTTCATAAAATAAGACTGCATTTCTACATCTTGTAGGAATAAGACTGCTATTAACCTCTTTAAAAGCAGAAAATTATTCAATATTTGTTTTGACTTGAATCTCAGATACATTTAAAATACATTCGTTGTGGTATAGTACCACTGTTCAGATTTCTGTGTGGGATTACAGTAAAAGTGAAATCCTATCTGAAAACCTCTTCGTGTTTTCTAATTTCATTTGATTCCTCTGAATTTTATTTTCGAATAATCTACAGGAGTAAACAAACTATATATTGAGAAATCATAAGAGGTCCATTATTCTAAGCCATCAGGATAGCTTTGTAAACTAAACTCATTTGAACAGTATACTTTTTAGTAGAGCCAATACAAAGTTATAAACTGCCTACAAGATTAATGAATTATAATGTTTTGGCACTTGTGTGTCCTTCCACAACATCCAGTGCCCCTAGCTTAGATTGGAAGAACTAGACATGGATTTAATGGAGTTAAGATGTCTGCAGTTGTACCCTGAAGCTGCTAGTTTTCTCCTGTAGGCTGTAAGGAGCAAGTTAGAGGGATTAAAGTTGCATTTCAAGCAGAGACACACTGTAATAGACACATGAATGACTACCTAAGTGTGCCATTTTGTGAGACATTTTGTTTTCCACAGAATTATGTTTTCCCCTTAATTTGCATGCATTTTCCACAGGTTGTATCCAGTCAGTTTGTAAGCTTTTCCATGTATAAAAGACAACTTAATTCGGTGTTAACTTCTGTGGATTGTATAAACTGAGGAACATGACAAACTACTGTGGAGTTCTGGGTACTCACATGCTGTATGCTGGAACAGTGCTAAGGTGCACACATTGTCTCAGGATTCTCCTCCTCAAGGGTCAGTGAATAGGAGATATGGGGTGACTGTGGTGCAGGTGAAGGGGCGAAGTGCTAGTCTGACTTGGTAGGCGTTTGCTTTAGCTGCCCCTAGAGAAACTTTTGCCCTGATTTGGCCAGTTCAGAATCTGTGGTTTGGTGGCATTTCTGCACCCTGTCTGATCAGTCAGCACTTCAGTGGCTGAGATCTGGATATACTTATGACTGATGTGTACTAGAGTGTTGCATTTCTTGAATTTCAGAAAATTTTTAACTCTTCATATGAGAGAATTCTAAGCCACCATCTGTGCCAATGATAATAGTGGTGAAGTGACCCATTCACCTCAACGAGATGTACTCAGATTCAGCAGACAGTAATACAAGGCTGAATGTACCCTGCCACTGTAGATTTGACTCCGTGATTCTGACTTCATCATCCAGAAAGCTTTTGTCTGATCATTTATACAAATTCTATAAAGCATATATTTTCAAATTGCCTTCCAATCTCATCAGGAAGTGCAGAACTGTGACTTAAAAATTAGTTGTCAGTTAGTATGTTCTTGTATGTAAGGACTCAAAAAGAACTCCGAATCGCTTCATCAACTCTACACCTTGCTGCCATTTGACACAGTAATATGACAGTAGTGTGCTGGCATGACTATCTTTTATAGTTTCTTTTGATAAGAGGAAAGATAACACTTCAGTTTTGTTGTATTAAATTAATATTATTTTTAATGCAATTTTTTAAAATCAAATAATTTTTCCTCAGATATGTACCACATTTTGTGGAGTGAAGTTAATCTGTATGGGCAACTGGTTTGTGTAGAAACGTCAAACACATATAAACTTGGGGATTTTATATGTTTATTTTTTGACTGAATAAATATAATTTGCAGTTTTCACTTATTATGGTGCTCTAGAGCAATTCTAGTCTGTCAGTTGTTAGAATCTAATTCTTTACTATGGCCAAAATCATTATTGTGTTCATTCAGCTTTGCTTGAAAGATTCCTTTACTCCATTCCCTCTAATTCCGTATTTAATTAATTTTCCTGCCAGTCCATTTAAATAAGTCCAGGCTTTAAAAAAAATAGTTTCTGAAGAAGTTGTCTAGAAACTTTGCCACTTCACTCAGTTTGTGGGAGAATTCAATCCGGCAAAGATTTATGTCTGAAATAACTTTCTGGTACCGTAGGTATTATAGATGTCAATGACTTTCTTTATTATTTAATTTTGAAACCTCTCACTTCTCCCTTGTCCACGCCTTTTAATTTTCTTTCAATCTCTCATTGACTTTAATACTCAATGATTCAATTTCTTAGTAATGTCTATATTAGTCATTTTGAAGTTATTTTTTACATTCTGACTTAAACGGTAAATTAGATAGCAGTCCCCCTCTCCCTGTTTTTCTCCTTCACTAATTCCAGGTTATTAACTGAGGATTTCACTGTGTGGTATGCATTTGAACATATATGTACACATGCACATGGTTAAAGTTAGCAGTAAATTAACAGTGTGTGCATATTGATTTTAATAGGCAAAGTGCAAGTTAGGAAAAAATTGAACAGTAAAAACCTACTTTAAGAATGTCATTCTCACTTGAATACAAATCTAGATTGTCTTTCAACCTCTCATCATTCTGAGTAGTGGAAATAATATCCTGTAATTATTACATTATTTGAGAAAGAAAGGGGTGGGTATTTGGTTAATCTAATGTATGCCACTGTGAGAGACGGGACTTCAGCATGCAGAACTAATCTCTTGAAGCTGCTTATCAAATCTTGATATGAAGGCTGTGATTTTGAGTCTGGTTTTCTTGAAGTTATCGTTCATTCTCTATGTTATCAGTATAGAAGTTTTACTACCATTAATTCTCGTGAACTGAGAAAACTGTTTGTTGAAATTGGACTAAATTCTTTACACAGCAGAAAGCAGTAGGATTCTGCCAGAAGGCACTTAGCTCCATACTGCTTTTCTGATCACTTCATCCCAGCAAGAGGGAATATTTCTTTTCTTTCTATTTTAGCATTGGACTGTTTTTCAGAAATAGCCAATCAGTATTTAGAAACTGTGAGAGATTTTATCTCACCTAACATTACTTATATCCTAAGTCTGACATAAGATCATAGTCACAGACTCCCCATGTTAGCAGAAAGAAAGGGGAGCTTCATAGGGTAATTCGTCCCACATTATGTTGGTCCATTTATTTTGGAGTCACTCATCTGTCCTAAGCCTTCTTATCTCTATTACTTCCTATAAACTAGCTGGATAATTTTCAGTAGATTCAACTTCCACATGTCAAAATTCAGAGTTATATTCTTTCAAACTTTATTTTCTATTTTTAGGAAAGGCAGTATATATAATGAATGTGTGGTTCTTTCGCCTCCACATGAAAGTGTTTGATGTTTTTCTAAATTAAACTGATGTAACTCGGATTCACTGGTAACAAATCTATGCTTTTCCTATTGTATTCTTTTGGAATTTTTGTTTTCTGGAGGAAAAGAATAAAACATAGTAGTTAGATACTACAGGATAATGTTTTTACAAGCGGCCTATAATTTTCCCTTTTGCTTTCTCTTCCTTCTGCTAGATTGGTTTCCTTTGAATTGCAGACACAGCTTCTTTTTCATACTAAAATACAAAATTTTATGTCCAGACTTACTGTTTCCATATGAAAGATGTCCCCAAGTTAGACTTTAAAAATTGTCTCATTTTCATAGTGGAACAGATCTTGACCTATTGTACTGTCAGAGTATTATTGCTGTGTGGCAAGTAAAAATAGCCAAGGTGAAGATGACATGAAGTATCTAGAGCAGGGGAAAAAAGTGTGCTTCTTCAGATATTAACCTTTGGAGCCTGCAAAAACCCCTGTGTTCAAAAGTTTTTCCTATTTTAGCAGACACATTCTATACATCATTATCCAGGGTAAAGTGTATTTCCCATATTATGTGCGTAGCCAAATATTTATAAAAATTTAGAAGTAGCACACAGTGAAATGTAGTTTGTATACAGTGCTGTCTGAAATAGTCATCCAGTTAAAAATCCAGCCAGAAATATTGATAGGGAAAACATATACTAATATTTCTAAAGTTAAAATGGCAAGATGAGGCTTGGTGATAAAAGTTGGATTCTTTTCTTAAGCCAGCTGGGTAACTAGAAGAGTTAGACAAACATTCAGATACACAAGTCCTTCATGTCTGATACAGAAGCTCTATACTTCAAAGCTAAATCCAAGTTGAAAGCAAATGCTCAGAGTTTAATTATAGAGAATTTTTCATAAAATAGTTGCTGTAGTTCTTACTTCTTGGTACTGATCCTCACAACTCCTTCACAAAATGAACCTTGAGACTAGGATACAAGAAGCCTTGGATTTAGAAGTACCGGTTTTAGGCATGTAATAATTTCCTTCTACGTGCTTATCTTTTCATGTTTTACTGGTTATAAACTCTCTATCTCTCTTTTTCTTTCATGACTTCTCTACCTTATCAACTCTTCCTTCTCTCTTACCCATCCCTTCTACTCCACTCAAGAAAACTGTGCATTATGTGATCTAACATGCTCATTTAATTAAACTGAGCGATCTTTCTAAGCTCTACTCTGCTTTCAAGTCACCTATACTGGGCTACTAAAAGAACCTGCATACTCAAGAACTTGACTCATTATTATCTTGTGAAAAATATATCGATGCCTATGGCTTTGTCTTATTAGATCCTGATAGCTGGAGCTTCATTACAATTAGGATGTCCTGAACTACCCAGGAAAAATTCTTTTCTCCTTGCAAATTCCTTAAGGTTGAAATCCTCTAATCATAAGACAGCTTTTATTTTTTAATGGAGCTATATTGCTGTAATAATTCTCTTAACACAGAAAGAAAGAAGGAAAAGAGGAAAGTTCAGAAAATGTCTAGGGTTGGTTGTTGATTTTTTTTGTTTTGTTTTGTTTAGTTTTTTTTGGACCATTTTTACACTTAAATACAACCTCTGAACACAACGAAATTTATTTGTTCTGTTGCTGGCCTAAAGTTCTGTCATTTGCTGCTAAGAAAGTTCACAGGCCGTGAAGAATAATCCAGATAATTTGGTATAATTGTTAGTAATAATCAGATCCTAAACGCATGAAGACTTCTAAAAAAACACATATGACCAGGCCAGGTCACTTTATTCAATTCAAAGTGAAAAGTTCTGTATAGTATCAGTTTGGTACTTACTCATTATGAATTGCTGAAAAACTCAGGGACATAGGGATATTTGCAGATATGACTTCAAAATTAAGTGCAGTCCTTAACATCAGTGATAAGTGATTATAATAACAATTATGGGCTCAATTCCATGCAAGTGTGGGTGTGTGGCTGTGTATGTATGCTGTCTTAGAGATAATTATTAAATCTTCATAAGAAATTACAGTGAAGGGCTGAACTAATGCATGTTCATGTGACGTTGTAGAAACGGTGCCAAAAGAATATTTGTTGCTTTGTCTTTAATTTGCTTTGAAATACTTTGCTTTATTATGCACCAGATTAATCTGTTTTTCTTTTAAAATTAACGTTCATTTTTTATTGTGCAACTAAGTATTTTAAATGTATTAATTTTAAGCAAAAAAAAAAAAGGCTATTTTTGTTTCTAAAACCACATTTCAGTATTTTAATTAAAAAGGAAAATGGTGGTAGTTGAAAGATAGTTAACTATAAAGAAGATTTACATCAGTATGATTTATTAGTACTTTCCTTGTTGTTTTCAATTTTTATAACAAGCAAGAGTTACATGGGTAATTTCTATTAACATTACTTCAATAGAAAGACTATATTTCATTGTGCATGTTTTGATTCTGACAAAGACATGGGAGTTAGTTACTCGTCTCACTTTATGGTGAATGCAGGTGTGTGCACACCAGACTGCAATTACACTTGAAGCTGATCATCCGTGGAGGCATAAAGCCCCAGCCTAAAAAGAAAATGGCTCTGAAAATGTTGTAATTTACTTCTATTTTATTTGCAGATTGCCTTCTCACAGCACAATACTATCATGGATCTGGTGCAGTTCTTTGTCACCTTCTTCAGGTAAATTGCTTTTTCTGTTTTTTAACTGAAATGGTGCTGATTCTGTTCCATCAAACAAATACCTTCTCAAGCTCTTTAATCTTAAGAAATGCCTGAGAGGAAACCTTTAAGCTGTGCTCACTAATTTGCACTGATGGAGACTCAAGGGCATGAAACTGCACATGCTGGGACTGTTGGCACTGTTCGTAGACTCAGTGGTACACTGTTCACACTTACACATCTGGCTGTTCTTCATGCAGTACTTCATCTCACAGTTTTAAGAGAAGCCAGCTTTACTTGACTCCAGTAACGTATGTGCATGAGTTTTTGTGACCTGTTTTACTGAATTATTAAAAATAATGGTTCTGTTCAATGTTTTGTGAGAGTTATGTTATAATAAAAGACCCCAAATCACTGTTAATGCTTCCATGAGTTAGAGGTGAATTGTGAAAGTCACTAAGTGATGCAGGAGCTTTAGTTGTGGCAGCAGTGCAGAAATTGGCTTCATCTGCAGCTGGACTATTCTAGGATCTGAACAAGACTCAGTCAAAACTTCTTATAAGTTCAGTTGTCTTATAATATGTCACAAAGTTAATATGCACGGATTACTTACAGTTCTTTGAAATCTTGCTGTAAATGTACTCCTCAGTAACCACAGTGTGTATGTAAAATGCAGAGACTGACGGACCACTGTGTTCATCAGACTTTCTGTATCTTGAGAATGCCATGCATTTATTTCACAAGTTCACAGCACTGCTCTTCTTCCTGTAATCATAACCATGCTTTGAGGAACTGTTCTTGAGCAAACAGGCAGTTAAATGCTGTGAAAAAGCAAACTTCTGTTAATCACTGTCACCTGTAAGGAGGCAGAAATGAGCAGGCCCTGAAAAATTCTGTACCTAATGCGTTGGCTAATGGAGGGCACTTCAACAGGTGATGCCAGGCATTCCATTCCTTCTCTTCCACTGCGAACAGAGCATTACAATGCTGATTGCTTGAAGGCCAGTATAGCGGTAGTTCATCTTGTTTCTGAGAAATAAAGATCCAGAAGGAGGTGATATTCATGTGAACCTGTTACCCTATACTGAGAGAAAGGGTGTCCTAGCCGGCTGCTAGAGTAACACTGCCTTTGATTCAACTCAGTCTAATTAGCAAGGCTTTCATCTTACACTCAGCTCAAGAAGAGGGTCTTGCAGCTGTTTTTAGGATAGCCTTAGCAATCCGCCTTAGGAATGGAGTTGCTGAAATGCTTAAAATGTTTTTCAGGAAATGCTGTAAGTAGTGTATTGTAGCAATCCCAGTAAGGGCCAAAAATTTTGGAATTAATAGGGAGGCACTTGCTAAAGACCCACACAATTCGAGGTAAGGTTTGATTCTTGTGGTTGATGGTTATGAAAAGAAATTGAGTGTTTATGAATATATCTTGAGGTAAGGTTGTATGATACCCTGTAAGGACTGAAAAAATATTGAAACGTGATACAGAGACATCCCTCTCTTTGGAGTTTTCCAAAGCTGAATATCACTTGGCAGCCAGTTTAACCAGGAGTGTCATTTGAAAGTTCAAGCAAACTGGGTTAGTAGCAAAAAGAGTGTGTTTTTAAGAATGATACTGTGCTTTTATGAACTTCTCTTGCACAACTTTGAGCTAAGTTCTGTAGTATGAAGCAAACAAAATCATGTGTGTGTATGTGTAGAAAAGAAACTGGGCTAACTGGACAGGCAGCAGCGTCACGATGAGAGTATTCATCTATGAGCAGCGAAACATATTTGTGTGCTCTTTATTTTTCTGGATTATCAAAAAGAAGTTAATAAGGAAGTCCTTTCTTTGACTTCATTTCTGTGTGCGTGTGTCTTTAGGAGTCTTCAGATCCAAACACAAAGCCTGTGATGCTGAAGAGTGTTCTGGTGCCTGTAGATGCAGGCAACATGTCTACGAGCATAGCTCTCCTATGTATCCAAGAAAAAAAGTAGAAATAAAAAGAAAAGCATGTATCAGAGTCACACTATGCAAAGCAGATCTGGGAAAGGATGGAAAATATCTAAGGAGTTACTGCAAATTGGTGCCATAATGACATAAAAAGTTAGTAGCACTGTGTTCCCGAGTTAACAGACTCTGCCTGGGAGATGAGCCTGGGCATGCAGTTTGGCTAATTGGCTCTTTCCTGTACTTCATGTGTGTTTATTTGGTAGTTTTTTTTCTGTAGTTTGTTTTCTTCTGCAGTTAGAATGAAAGATTTCCATTGTAAACACCACTCCATTCTCAAGTTGATTTTAGACTGTATGTTCTTTCCCCAGGAACACTAGTCTTAACTAACTGCAGAATATTTATGATAGAAACATTTAGCAAGGACTAGCAATTAGCAATTAGTTGTATTTTGTTGTTGTTATTTGTTTGCTTGTTTGTTTTCACACTATAGGATAGAGTTATACCAAGGGAAGCTATAACATGAACTATCCTAAGTGGTTTACAGTGGTCGAGCCTTTGTATTAAAATTTTGCTTCAAGAGTTTGCAGCCTAACAATACTATATGTATTATAATAATATATGTATGAGCATATATATACATGTATATTTTTAACTGGATAGTTAAACACAGTATGTTAAAATATTGACAAATTGTGTTGGTAATATTAATACCTACAACACATTGAGCAGGACTATTGAAACAGCAAATGATTGTGTGTAAACACAGTTCTAATGTGATTGGTTAAAAAAAAAAAAAAGCTTAATAACCACCCTCACTAAACAAACATTTAGAAAGGATGTTCTTCCATCTATTATTATTATTTTGTATTTCTGAGCACATAACCCTATTCACATTGGCTGCCTGGCTAAACCAGGAAGTAGGTTTATGTGATAATGATGTTCTGTTTAACAGTCATTCGTAAGTATAGCTTCCTTTATAGGGTGAATGTTCCAGAGTAAAAGAAGATGAAATATGTATATGCATCTTATTCCTCCAGTCAGAAACATCAAAATAAGGAGAATTTTTAGAATTTTCAATATGTATCAACAATTTAAAAAGTATTATTCTATAAGGAATTTATTTTAAGCTAAAAGTGGAGAAGGAAATCAATTTAATTTTTCTTTTTATACTGGGATGTATCACTGTACCTACTGACTTAGTGACCTCTTCTCTAAAAGCAGGACTGCAGTCAGATATCTAAGAGCAGCACATTCCTAATAGGCCTATAGAGACTGTAGCATCTGTGTTGCTCTAGTCAATGCTTTTTAGCTTATGCCTTGAAGAATTTTAGCTGTTACGCCAATTGAGAAGTGAGGTTTTTTTCCACCTGCTTTGAAGCAGTAAAAATCTCATTAGAAAATTTCACAGGCAGTGTGTGTGAATGATCTCCCTCCTTATACTGAAGAAATTCCATCCCCACTGTTGTAGAAAGTCCATTCCAATACTACCTTGAACATTAAACATTCAATAACCTAAAATCTGTCATTCTCAAATAAATTATAAATTATGATGGGGTTTTCAATGGTTGCAAATCTTTAAGTCTTTAGATTTTAAATCTTTAGATCTTCAGAGTATCTTTAACTTTGAAAAGGTTGTTTTGTCTTTAATTTCTTTATGTGTATAAAATTTATAACGACCCATATTTGTTAATTTTAATTATATATATATTTTCAGTTAATTCAGAATTGTAAGCCAAGAAATTCCTGAGTTCTAAAGCTGCTCTGAGTAAGATTATTATTAAAAATTTAAGAGTGCTCATCCATTTCTTGTAAACTTTTTTGATTCAAGGATCTGAAGCACAAGTGTTGTAAAAAAAAAAATTCATTTCTTTTTCTCATAATCCTGCAAGTACGAAATTGATACAGATCAAGTTTAGTTATTCATATTGTTGTGATAGGCAATGATATTCATCTGCTGCAGTCATCACTATTTTCACATGACATATTTCAATACAAAATATAAACCACTAATTAATTAATCAGGGTTTTCTCTGAGCATGCATCTTCTCTATGCTCTCGGAATGGTTCCTTCCTTTGTCTCTGGTTCATCTCTTGGGGTGGAGCTGCCAGCTGGCACCCACATTTTAGTTGTATTCAGATTATGCCTCCTTACTATTATGGATTAGCGAATTTAGGTTTTGTAATCAGTGGAGTGTTATTAAGAAATATGAAACCAAGATTTTCTTGCATGTTTATTAGATATCCTATGAAAGCCATGGCCACTTGAGATCAGGTGTATGCTGTTTACAAATCTTTCTGTGCATGTTAGAAATGAGAGAAAGCAGTATTCAAAATATGTCTATGACTTACTGCAGGAGGACAGCATGGGCATTTAGGATATGATGAACTCTTGTAGAGATACGACTGTAACTGAAGAGCCAGATATATCATACCCTTCTGTATGACTGTTGTTAACAACAACCCAAAGCAGTTCTTTCAGTTAAGTTTCATTCAACTGGACTGAATGGATGCACTAAAACCGATTATGTAAGATCTCCTGAGATCTTCAATACCCAACTTGGCCATTCTTGGCTATAATTTCCAACAGGTGGATTCCTACTCTTTACTAGCATGCTGTAGTAAGTTGTGGTTTTGTTTTAATTAAAAGTAAGGGTGATAAAATAATTCTGGATATAGCATGCTTAGTTTCATGAGGTTGCCATGAAAACAATCTGCAGTCTGTAAGGATCACACCGCATCCACTATGGCTGGATTCTCAGAAAATGCAGAAGTCTTCTAAATCAGAATTAGAATATCTTCTGGTAACATGAAAATCAAGTTATGCTAGCAAAAAATGGATTTTACGTTTGGGGATAGAATAAAATTGATTTTTACTTAGTGATGCATTAAACAGTTTTTACCTTACTTAGAAACAAAGAGTCTTACTTCCACTGGGACAAACGTGTCTGTACTGCAGTGGCCAATTTGAGTTCATGTAGAAAATGTTTGATTTTGAACAGTGCAATGTAGCTCTATTTTCTGTTCTATGCATCACCGGGAAACTTTGTTATCACTGTAGAGTTATCTGATGTATTCTTATTTCCTGAGAAAGCAGCCTCTTGTTATTAGCCTGCAGGCAAAGGAGATTCCCCAGTTCCACTGGACTGGTTGCTCGACAAAACAAGAGATGAGTTATTTCATTCCCCAGTGAATAGAACTGTTTTTCATTATTTTGTTCTTATTTTTCTTTCTTTGTTCATCATCGTTTTCAGTCAGTTGGAAGTGCATGTGTGTATGCTAGAGCTTGCAGTATTTTTATTTTGGCATATTGTGTTCCTCAAAGTACAAAATATTTGCTCAGCTTTACATCTGGAAGTGGTCTATGCACTTTCTTGATATATAGCAGATTTGAAGTTTGCCTTCCTTCAGCTATGTGCATGTAAAATATCCCTTTTCTGATCTGATGTATATGTCAAGGATAATGCAGGTTTGCTGTATTCTCTACCTGGTGAAGTGCTGAATCCCAAGTTCTGCTCAGTTAATAGGATCTAGAAATATGTTCTGTAATTGATTAGCTGCAGAAGGAATCAAGGATAGATTTGAAATTCTAGCTTTTGTGGGTTGCATTTTCTCCTGTGACTGAATTAAATATTAAGTGCTGATCACACCTGACTTTGATGAAGGGTATAAAAAGTATTGTCTACGATGAAACAGATAGACATAGAAGTATAAAGTTATTAGATAGGATGTTTCATACATAAAGTTCCATATCTCATACGATATATTCATTTTTATTCCCTTGCTGTATGATCTTGAATTTTGTGGCAACACCATGTTAGCATCCAAATAAGGTTTGGGTGATGGTAACAGGGATTGAAAGATTTATTTATTTTTTCCTTAAAAAAAAAAAAAAGGGGAAAAAAAAGGAAAATGTTAATCCTAAATAGCGCTGTTCATTGTGTATAGCGCTGAAGCCTAGCGGTCCAAAAACACATTTTTACTATTATAAAATGTACATGGAAGCAAAGCTGCCACTTACATAGTAGTGTTCACACCAGAGGTATTTTGTTTTGATGACTCAGCCAAGTGTTCACCCATTGCCTTACGTGTTTGTCTAGTTGTAGTCTGTGAGAAACATTATTGAAGGCTTGCTTGAAATCCAGAAAGATTACATTAACTGGCTTCCCTTAGTCAACTAAGTGGTGAAATAAGGAGTGAGACTCAGTGATCCTACTGGGTCCCTTGAGAAATTCTTAGATTCTAAATAATTAAAGAAAACGGAAAATAAAAAGTAGAGTTTTTCTTTAAGCAATAATGTCATTGTCCACTTCTGAAGCACTCTGCTAATCTGTCTTTGCAAATACAGTCAATATGGTGTGCTGTTAATTGAGTGACACTGAAGAAATGAGCAATCTGCTTATGGCAGTGGAAGAGTACTGAGGGTCCTTGCATTCAGTTCTAGTAAAACACAGAGCAGAAAGATAGCACTAGACTGCATGTAGTGATGTAATTTACTTAATTCTCAAAATATTAAATCTAATTATTATTTTTGAAAGGAGAAATCTGAATTCAAAAGGCATTTATGCAACAGGCTTCTTAAATGGAATATTAATAAGAATACCCCAGTGAAATTTCCACATAACAAATGAAGCATTTGGTGTGGAAGATTTTGTTATAAAAACAAGTTTGTGAGTGTATATTTGGGAGTTGGGCTGTGTGTTAAAAAGATGCAAGATTATGGCAGCTATGCTGTGGACTCCACAAGCTCCAGTTATGCTGTGAACTCCAATCAAAACCATTGGAAGAACATTAGAATTGCATTGAGAAGCAGCTATATCATTTGTTTATATGTTAAAATGGGAATTCGGTCTGTATATGTTTCTTCATTATGTTCTTTATAATAATTGTCTTCCCATACGTTTTTTCAGGCTAATTTTTTTAATGGTATTTTAGGAAAGTACTCTGCAGTTTCAAAGTTATTTTCCTTCTCTTACGTATCTTGAATCATTTCAGCTGAACTTCTGCATATCGGATCCAAGGACATAAGGGTTTTGAGTTCGTAATATTTTACAACTAGAGAACAATAATGATAGTTCTTTGGTCTAGAAATCAGAGAATCCTTGTAATGTCTTCAGAAAAACTTCTTTATAATGGGGATTTTAATAGGGAGAGTTGTGATTTCTTTACACTTACACGTTCAAATATATTTGCTTCTTTGGAAAAGGAATTAGAAATAGCATATAATGAAGGGAAAAGTTATTCAGCAAAGTATTAAACATCTTAATTATATTTGATTCTAGTATGCTAAACAATGCTGCCATTAAACAGCCGTGACTTGGTGGCTCTGTAAATAAATACTTCTATGATTTAATATCAAAGAATAACAGCCAGAGAGGAGAAACAGCATAGTGGAAGAAAAGAATGAAGGGAAGATTGTGTTGAAACAATGTGAATCTTTTGAGTCTTAAGGCTGCTGAAATGTGGCTTTAGTTTGCACTACTTCTTCCCCAAATTCACTAATAGACCATAATTAAAATGAGGTGGAATTTCATTCCTTAACTTAAAAACGTAGATCGTAGATAATTATTATAAAAAAGCAAAATCAAAAGCTGAAGTGAAAACTCATCTATTTTTCAGTAGAAACAATATATTTCATTTCTTATTCTTTGTGAAAGTTACTACAGAAAATATGAAGTATAGAATTTAATAATGTGTCTGGAAGTTTAATGGAAAGAGATTTTTTTATTTTTTCCCATTTTTTATCTTTTCGTGTGTGTGTGTGTGTATATACACACATAACAGCACTTCTTGGAAAAAAATATGGAATATGTTACCCATGAAGGGCAAGCTCATAAAATTATAAGAAATATGGAAGTCTTTTCCATGAGTAAAAGAAACATAATCGCACTTTATGGATGTGATGTTCTATTTATTCTATAGAGATTAATTTCAGTTCATGTTAGATTAAACCTCCTTAATTATAAATCTTCTTTATTTGCTGCTTCAAAGCGGTGAAAGGAGGAACTGCTGAGAGTTGAACTTCACATCTAAAACTTTATTGCATAATATATTACAGTCCTTTTAAATTGTTCACTTCTGTTTGATGTTGTATTGGCAGAATGAAATGTGGATGTTAGTCTTCCAAATAGCATCCCGATGTACACTATACCCATTTTCCCTTTTTAGTTGTAAATAAGGGCTGTTCACATAATTGAGCATCCATTCATGCTTTATTACAGTAGCTTCTGGTATGGCCCCTGGTATGTTTAATATGAAAAGGCAGTTTTATGTGTGTGTGTGTGTGTACAGATTTAAAAATCATTTATGCATATAGAAAACAATACTATATAAATGTAGATTGCTCCAGTAGTAATGCCTCCTATTTATCTACTTGGAAATTAACACACATGCAAAGAGCACAGTAATGCTATTTGATACAAATTCTTAGCTACAAGCTTTGTTTTTCAACATAGTCACCAACTGTTAGTTGTGTGTTTTCACTAGAAACGAACAAGAGCCTGCATGCCTCACTCGCAAATATCTGCATGCCCATCTAGAATGTGGTTTGTCTTTCACATCACCATCACCACTGCTGATATGCACCCCCCCAACCCTTCACCATGCTCATATCCACTGATTGCTCTCCACAGATATTCAGGAAGTGTTGATGAATGTCAGTGGGTGCCATTTTTTATGCTTGAAGCAATTTGTTGACGCACTTTTGCCTCATCCACGCTTCCATGTCATAATTTATTTTGTCAGACTGTTCCTCTGCTGCTGTCTGTCACACAGTAACAAAATGTAATGGCAAATTGGTGGAAGGTTCAGCTTTTACTACCATACCACCTCTGCCATTATGGGCCAACATAATAAAATAGGAGGCATTACTTTTGGAGCAGGCATCGTGAAGTATGTGTGTGTGTACTTATACCTTTTACTTGGCTATCTATTTAATAATTATTTAAATAAATAAATTGAAAAAAAGTCCTAAATATTTAATTTTACTATACATAAAAATACCCTCCAGAGATACACTTCTTTTATTTACTGTCAGTAAGAAATTTTAAATTCTGCTGCAATGCAGATTTCAATAAACCTTTGCTTTGTTGGTTTGTGATCATGCCTGGGAAGAAGGATTGTTTTTTTACACTCGATATGTATTAAGAACCAATTTATAGAAGGATGTGGTGGCTGTCCATACTAATTATGTAATGTATATTAAAGTGATGCCGCTTACTTTAAAGTAAAAGTTATCCAAAAAGCAGTAGATGCCATAAGTATTTCAAGCTCTGTATATTCAGCTATGTATTCTGTAGTTAAAGTGCAAGGCTTTATTAATAACAATATTAAAATTTTAGTTTATTGTTTTACTTAATTTTTTCTTCCTTAGTAAGTTAATTTTGGTTACATTTTCAGCATTCTGTTTAAATGCACTTCTCTAGGTGCCTCTTATAGTATGCTTTTACTATATGCTGCTCTTCAGGCTTCTTTAAGGCTCATTTCTTTCATGGATGTCTTTAAACTCCTATCATGTACTTTAAAGGTTTTATGGCACAACAACATGCTTTGGTCCTTAGGAGATGCACTTGGTAGTTGCTCTGCAGAAAGAGTATACAGATTTTTCAATTGCAAATCTTTTCAATTAAGTAGTTTAGTGTATGTTAAGGAGCAGTGCTTACAGCGGACTCTTAGTATGTATAAGCCTTTTTTAAACCGTGAACTAAGGTATCTCTACTGTACCCTTGTAATGTTTGTAAACCTTCATTTAAAACATTGGTCAGTAATTTTATGAACTGCATCGCAGTGCAGATGCTGTTGCCGGTAATCAACCACGACACAGTAAAACAAATATTATATGGGTCTCCTTTAATGTGCATGTTTACCAAAGGTAATGTTCTGCCTGGGATGACCAGCGTAAAACAAGGCCATATGTGTTTCTTTTTAACTGTTACTCTGTTTCTGTAAGGTTGGTAGTTGTGGTTGTGTGAGATATGAATTGTAGAGGCAACTTAATGTGACTTTCATGAGATGCTTCAGGTTAAGACTTATTTATGGAAATGTATGGGTTTTCAGGATTGCAACCAAAAATAGCATTTTAAGCACTGTCATTTGGATAAGAAGAATTATCCATGTAATTAGCTTTAAATGAACTTGAAAGGTGTTGCTTAACTTGCGTGAATTCCACTGAGAGACAAATAAATAAATACAAATTTGCATTTAAATGACATTTGGTGATACTTGAAGTTTTACATACGATATTATATCTTTTGCTTCATATCCAGATGTTTCTTTCACTTCCCAGTTCAGAAAGCAAAAACTAAGGGCTTAAATCTTTTGCACAGCTCTGGGATTAGAAATGTCACAGTTGAATTAAACTTTCCTCAGATTGTTCTGTTTAATGGAGTAAGTGCAAGGGAGAAGTTGGAGTTCTGGAACTGTTGCTTTATTAAAACAGCAGGAGCAGGAAAAATCTGATTTGAAATGGGATATAGATCCAGGTTGACAGAAGAGGAAACATTCCTGCCATATTACTGTATGCACAGCAATAAAATGTTTTTAGCTGAAGAGGGAATGATCATGCAGCTATTAGCTGATCAGTTGCTGGAAATGGCGTGTGGGGCAGAGCAGGTGCATGGATCTGCTGGTACTTTTCATGAGTACCTCTCACAACCAGCACAAGTGAGAGAAGAAATCTCTTAAATCCACCCAAATGGTAGTGGTGGCTTGGGAGGCAGTATATTTCATTGCCTGTTGCAGACAGAGATCTCAGACCAGGAAAGGAGTTCTGTTATGTCTTGGCTCCATGGGGTCAATATTTATTTCCATGAGCCTGCACACTGTGCACTGCAGTTGGCTGAAGGTTACATATCCTACTGCATCAGCAGTTAAGGCTCCTATCCTTCTCAGTCTTCAGAAATGTTTTGATTTGGAACTGTGACACTTCACTCCCAGAAAAATTTAGAATTGCTAATTATTGAAATATTGCTACTTCTAACAGTGAATGTAAAACTCTGTGATTCAGAGCAGTTTAATTGTTGAGAAAATTTATACTGCTCTCATACATATCAGACTCTTAATATTAATGTTTACAGTACTTCTTGCTTCAGACAATCCTATTGAATCTTTGGAGTGCTTGTCATGTGTATATTAGTTAACACAAGGAAGGATGGCTGAACCTAGCACATCATAATCATAAACACAATGTTCTTGTCAAGTACAATGAGAGAAATCAATTGCTGTGACAATAATTACTATTCAAATTCATGGTTTTAGAAAAATAATTGTTCAATTATGTTTATTTTAGTACAGTGATTGCTTCATAACATCAATTAAAATGAGCTCTATTTGCCAATAAAAACATAGTAAATAATACTTCAGAAATGCAGCATATGTGATCTCTTAGGAAGCTTCTGCAATATTAATTTTAAAACACTCACTTAGAAGACTTTTTATTTGCATTAATCTACTTTAAAAAGCTTTTTGTTATTAGATCATTATTTTTTAAAGAATACTACTATTTTTCATTCATATTTAAAACTACCATAGTTGGTATGAATGAAAAGCTTTAATGTCATGTAGGACAACTGCTAAGATTAATGTTACAGTGTGAAATGTACATTTTTTTTGCTTTTAGCAAAAGGGGTATGAGTTTTGTGGATCTATAGGGATATTTAACTGTTGTCTCAGCTCAGCAAAGTCCAGGCAACATAGCAATAGTTGCCTTGATGACCCATCTGTTTTTTGAAAGAAAAACTTAGGAGAAGTTGTTAAAATAAGTGTAACTGTACACATATGGCACTCAGTGAGACTGCCACACACCTAAATAACTTTATAAATGGAATTGTTAGGTGCTTATATCTCCATTAATAAGCAGTGTGGACAAACACATCATCTGTTGAGTAAAACCATTGGCATTAAGGACCTGACATCCATACTCGACACACCTTATTTTTTGCTAGCTCTAGTTTAGCTCTGTGAACTTGACATCTTCCATTTCATTACATCTTGAGCTCCAAGACTACTTGCTGTTACACTCCAAAGCCCAATATTGGTGACAATGAGGGGGTTCATTCAGTCTGCTCCTAATCCACACTAAACCACTGTGGTGCACAAAGTAGGATCCAGCCAAGTTTTAACTTTAATACAATTAAAATTATATTAGGTTTAAGGTAAAGTTTCTTTTTTTTTTTTTTTTTTGGGGGGGGGGG
>PPHD01002473.1:17878-35655 GCA_002909625.1 Bambusicola thoracicus | reverse complement strand
GGTGTTCCCTGCATAACTTCTAGTTAACGCCTTTCCTGGCTGCATTCTGTTAAGCTCGGAGCACTGGGGCTCTTAGGAGGCAGCAGCTTGGTTAAGTGCTCGTGGATGTGCGGATGGGCTGCGAGGCCTCCATCTTCTGCTCAGCAGTCCGATGCTGCCAGGGTTGATGGCGCTGATGCAGAAAACAATTGACTAACAGTGCCATCTGTTGCACTGCTGCCACGTGTTTTAGCATCAGTTTCTGCTCAGACTGCGTATGTGCTGCGAAACTTGGATATTGCTTAGCAATATCCAGCAAGTCCCAACGTGACGGCGTTCCCATAAAGGAGAGGAAGGAGAGGTTGGGATGAGGCGCGTTGCATGCTGTTCGGTGTGGACCCAATGCCTGTCTTTGATCTGCATGTCTCCACCTCGTGGGGCGAGCTGCCTGGGCCGTGCGTGGCAGCGTTTCTTTCCAAGTCAAACAAGACCGTGTCCCTTGCTCTTGGGAAATGTTGATCGGCAGCTTCTCATCACAGAAGAGAGGCTGCCTTAATGACAAAATGACTTGAATAAATTAATGTTTTCCTGCGGTTGTACTAAAAGGAAGTGCTCCCTCTCAGTGTTTGGGAGGAAGAGGTTCTGCGTGTTCGGAGGGAAGCAAAGCGTCGTTTGTGTTTGCTTTTAGCCTTTCCCCACCCCCTTCCCTGCTGCTGGAGTCACTCGTTTTGGGGCCAGTAGCGGATCTGATTACAATTAAAGCAAATGCATGTTTTTGTTTTCGTTTTGTTTTCATACAGAGAGCACCCAGGACAGGAGGAGAGGCAGCTCTCTGTCCACAGCAGGCTGTTTTCTGTATGGTGTCACGGGCCTTGTAGTCACACGCCAGCATTTGAACCTCCATTAAAGACAGCGATGGCTCTGAGAATAGCTTGGGAGCACGCTGCCATCTTCATGGCTTGTGTTACAGACCACGATTCCGCTGTCAGACGGAGGCCTCTGTGTCCTGCTGTATGGGGCAGCACTCAGCCCAGGAGCATTTGACCATCTCTGCCTGGAGCGAAGCATGATTTAGGGGGTTGGGTTGTTGTTTTTTCTCTTTGTTTTGTTTTCTTTGGTGAGGAGGGGAGGTCCGTGCACATGTTTGCTTGCTGTGGAGCTCAAAACTCCAAAGGCAAATCGACCCACCAGCTGTTGGAAAGCAAGGATGGGGTTGGAGGAGGTTTCTTGACAGGCACACAGAGCTGCAGAGGTGATGGATGGCTGTCAGCTGGGAGTCACCGCAGTGTCATGGGAAAATGGAGCAGGACTGACACTGTGCTCAGAGCCTTGACTTGCAAGCTCCATGCCTACCTATTAGCCGTGCAGCAGTGCACATCCCTCTGCTTTCAGAGTCAGGGAGCAGGCATCGTGGGGAATCACCGCATCCTTCCCTCCTGCGTCCCTCCTCCTCTCCACAGCTTTGTAAAAGGAATTTATTGCTGGGAAGCGAGCTGGGGGTCAGGGAGGGTTCAGGGAAAGAAAAGGTCTTAAGAGGGCTCACTGCTGCTGCAGCAGGCAGCACACAAAGTGTGCCACACTCGGCGTTGGGACGCAGATAGGGAAGAGTTGTGTTTTGATAAATGCTACGGCTGCAAGAGATGCAAGTTACAAGTGTGTTGTGTTTTCCTTTTGCTTGAATGTGATCAGGAGCTCTGAGGAAAAGTTTGATTGCTCTGCATCTGGCTGCTTGCCAGCCCAGAAATAGAAGGATATCCATAATCCACTGGGGACGCAGAGCAGGGCTTGGGTAGAAAACATTCTGTAAGGTCGTGCTGTGTGGCTTGGGTTTTGTTGTAATTGTTGCTGTTCAGCTGCTTGTGAGTGTTCTGCTTCTCCTACTCAGCCAAGAATTTGTGAGATACTTATGACAGGGCATGATGTAAACGACAAACTGTGCCATCTTCCTGGGAGGACGAACAGAAGAAGCCCTCAGGGTTTTACCCGATGTTCTCAGTATCTCACACCGCTGTTCCTCTGCATCCTTTCCCGTCAGTTTCTGCTCCCATATGTACGTGTACACACATTCTATTTTATCTTAATAGATGTAGTGTTATTGCTGGGAGAACTTGTGGTAAAGAGGATGAAATACACCTGTGGTACAAGAAGTGCTGTGCTGCTAGTGCTCTCATTTGCAATTAATGCTCAGGAACTCAAACTCCAAGCAGTTGACTTTTTCAGGTTTGTTGCTTTTGTTTTTCTCTTTTTCTGTTGTTGGCAAAGCACTGAAGCTGAGCCTTATGCAGCATCCAAGCGGAGGATGCTTTGCTTGCACGTACCCAAGGTCAGTTCTGTTTCGCATAGCTGAAGAATGCTTGCCCGTTGCCTGACATGAAGTCCCTTGAAGCCAATAAGAATATTTTTGCCTTTTTCAGTGGGTTTGGCTCAGTTTCCTCTGCACTTTGGAACAGAATTTGGTCAGAATTTCCACTTGTTTGCTCTACAGCAGAACCCAGCTGTGAAGTGATTCAGAATCTCAGTGATCTGCCAGCCAGGGAAATACATCCGCGCCGGTGCCGGTGTTCAGGGATTATCACTCTCTTCACTCTTGATTTGTTGTTGATAGAGGTGTGAGCTTTTGTTCTTTCTATCTCAGGTTTTCGAGTACTGCTGCAGGTACCTCGTGGAACAATAAAACAGATGGTAAAGAGATGTTTTGTGCTCTAGTAGTGACTTTAGAGGCTTTTAAAGGTAACTGAGATTGAGGTCGGGAGTGGGCCTGTTGGGAGTGGGCCTGCTGGGAGCAGAAGAATTACTCTTTTAGTCATGAAAACACTCCCCAAGAGGCGTTCGTTGGACTCTGTGGCTTTTCCTGTCTTCCTGCCCAGCCAAAAGAGGTGAGCAATCTCTCACCTGAGGAGGTGAAACAAGATGTAGCATCTGCTGCTGCTTCTGTCCTTTTGTATTGTTTAGATGCATATTTTAAACAGCTCCTTCTCAGGGCAGAGCTGCGCCAGCTCAAAGACCATCAGCAGGAGGCCTGGATCTGAGGTGCAGTGAAGTGTATCAGCAAAATGTGCTTGGGGAAAGCTAGTGCAGTAGCTGTGTATCCTCTAGCCCAGCCCACACTGTCAGAAGTTCAGTTAGTACTGGGAGAAAACAAACAAAACCAAGCACGTGTGTGACGGAGTGCTTGATATTTACTTGTGGACTAAGACAGAAATAGCCACAGGGCAAGCTGAATCAAAATGCCTATCAGGAGACATGAAGAGAAGGAAGGAGCTTAGTTCTGTGTAACGCTGTCGCATTGCAAAAAGCAGATAACCTTTATGTTTGCTAATTTCCTCGATGTGCTGCCTGTGCAATGATGAAAACGATGGCTGAGAGCTACCAGAGGAAAGCTTGGCTGGGAGAACGGCTGGTGCTGAAGGAGGTGGTGAAGAAACCTGGTTTAGAAAGTCCATTGCAGCCTGAGATGGGATTATGTCCAAAAGGTGCCTGTGCTGCTTTCCCTGGGAGGTGTGTGTGCGATGACACAGAACTATGTGGCACGTGGCCAGAATGAGCAAATGTGCATTGTGTGCAAACCCTTCCAGGTCTGATTGTGGCAGCGAATCTCTGCTTGGATCACCGGGAGGAGGAGTTCATTGTAATGGTATTTCTTGCTGCTGGTGTGGCTGGGATGGGGAGGGCCTTGGGGAACTGCAGGAAGCCAACTCTGGGTGCATCTTCCTGTTGGATCTTTGTCACGGAGCTGAGCACTGTCAGTAGGCTCCAGTGCATGGTCCTGGCTTGCATGGGCAAAAGTTAGGGCAGTGAAGGTGCTGGTGATTCCAAAGAGAGCTTTTCGTTCAGGAGAGCCGTGCAACCTGCAGGGGAAGCCAGCAAATGTGGGGTGAGGTGTCTGACCTCCCCATTGCATTGCCTTCTGCAACTACGTGGGAAGTGAGGTGGGGGGAAAGAGGAGCTGCTCTAGGCCAAGTCCTGCTCATCTAACAAATGTGCTCTATGGTTGGTGTCCGTGTCCTGAAATGTGGCTGTAATCTCATGGTGTGTACGGGGAGGGCTTTCAGAGGTCCACTTTGTGCTAGCAGGCAATGTCTTAGCTGTTAGATCATCTTCTGGGGCTTTTCCATGTTTGCTCTAAAGGGAATTTCCGTAAGTTTATACAGAGAATATTTACAGAATCCTTTTCTACTTCCTGGAATGCTTGGAAGGTGATGTTTCATTCAGTAAAAATGTTCCAGATAGCTCAGAGTGAAACATTTAGAAAGTACTGTCAACACGAAATGCATTCATTTAGGAAATCACTTGCACACAATTCCAAGCAGTGGATGTAGCCACCATTTCTTCTAGCTCCCCTTATCAGTCTTCCTAATCAGTTGTCTTCTGCAATGCACAGAGGAAACGTTTGTCTTGCATATTGTTTTTAACAGACGGGTTGTATGTTTACCAAACCAACGATGTGATTCCTTTTTAGTTTTCAACTTGCATTGTTTTCAAAAGCGAGGTACGCAGTGCTTACTGGAAGCTTCTTGTTTTGCTGTGTTTGGAAACAATCCAGCACTAAGCAAAGTTGAAAACTATTTTAAATGTGCGTAGTTTAACCCCCTGAATATGTTTATCTGTCTCAGTAGAATAAGTACCTCCTTGCTGCAGTTCCATTTATGGAAATTTCCCACTCGGCAGCATCATTTCCAGAGCTCTCTCGGAGTCAGGAAAACCACACTGCAGCAGTCAGACCTATTCTCTGGGGACAGCTGAATTTTGAGTAGTTGACAGTGTGTGATGGCTGAGGAGGCATCACCGTAAAGACTGGGACACATCAGAAGTCAAGCTAAGAATAACTCAAGAGCTGCCTACGTGCAGGAGGAAGCACGGTGGTGAAGAAGAGTATGCCTGTGTCTGCATACTTTGCCAATGTGATTTTTCTTCCCAGGTGTCCATAAATGTTAGAGCAGTGGATCCCCTTATTTTGCAGTGGTGCCTCACAGCGGGGCTTCAGCTTGCAATGTCTGGTTTTCCATGGAGTCTTCCTGCTGTGTGTGTGAGACAGCTTTGTGGCTGTTCTGATGTAAGGCTGGTGAAGTGAGGGGGATGTCTGTGGTTCAGGAAGAATGGAGTGCTCCTGTGTTGGGTTTTCCAAATTCCTGAGACCCTCTCTTTAAACGTGGCTATGTGATGGCTTTAAATGCAACTACATGGTTTCTTAAGTAAGCAGTGAGTACCCACCCAAGTAAGGGTTTTCAAGCCAGTTTCTAAAGTTGGGAAAGTTCAAACTCTGAAATGGATTTTTCTCCCAACTGAAGAACCAAAGTATTGAGTAATACTTCTCAGATTGCTTTTCACCATTAAATGGATGATTATTTTCCTTCTTCCCACCTTTCTTGATAAATGGTGATGTCAGTAGAAATCTGTGAGAAGGGTGCGTGTTATATGTTGCATGTTACCTTGCCTTGCAGTATTTCAAATACTAGGCATGGCCAATTTACTGCCTGTAGCCAACCTGTACATTTCAAGATGCTGTGCTGGATGTATTTGTCTGAAAACAAAGGGCTCTGCACAAAGCAGATACCCGTTGATAACACTGCTGTGAAACATTAACCACTCTTTCATTCTCTCTTTCCTAAAGCTTGTACAATGAGGACAGAAACTTGCTGCGTCTTCAGGAGAGACAGAGGCGGAATCAGGAGGCTCTGCAGGAGAAAGACAAGTTCCTTGAGAACATCCCACTCTTTCCTGAGCCGTACAAGGTAGTGGCGGGGGGCTGCGTGGTGGTCCCATCTGCTTAGCTGGGGATAATAGTCCGTGCACTTAAAATTCCACAGGTGGTAACATGCAGCGTGGACTTTGGGCTGGGCAGGTTCTTTTGGGGGTCTCCTGAAGTCTGGGAGTTGGTGGGAGAGTTCTCACAAGTGGCTGGCCTACACATCTGTTTGGAGCTGTGGTTGAAAACAGGTGTGCCTTCAGCATCAGCTCCAGGGAGTAATACTGATAAGGGCAGCCTAATCTGCTTTGCGGAGACTGCCTGCAGAAACAAGTTGACCTTGATAGCTTAACTTGTGGTGATTAAAATAAGATCTCAGAGGGTGCCTCTTCTTGAGCTGGATCTATGGGATTGTTTTTTTCTGTGCTTTTCTGATTTCCCGCTCTGTTCTTCTGTTTCAGACTAATAAGGAGGATGAGTTGTCAAGCCGTATTCAGAATATGCTGGGCAATTACGACGACTTGCAGGATTTTATTAATGACAAATGCCATCAGAGTCTCATAGGGATACCAGAGAGCGACTTTCCTCAGTTCCCACAAAGAAAGCCCGATCGCCCATCCTTCCCTGAAAAGACCAGCCGTACGTTATCGTCTTCATTCCACCATGCAACCCGCTATCCACACATGGGACCTCCGGTCATTGCTCCTCCCCGTCCGGGCCACTACGCTCCCCACCAAAAGGCACAACCAGGAACAGGACCAGCTCCAGGCTGGAACGCCAAGAGTCACAGCTCGTCCAGCAGCTGGAGCCAAGGTCAGGAACACAAGCGTGGCAGGCCAGACAGTCATGCCGGTTCTCACCACAACAGAACTGACAGGCATCCTGCTGGTGGAGGTCGTGCTCCTGAACCTCAGGCCACTCTTTTGGAGCTTTCCCCGTTGCTGCCGTCTTTGTCTTCTCTGGTGGCACCCCTGTCACCTCTACATTCCATCCAGCACACTAATTCCAAGTCACAGAAGAACGGCAAAGGTCATGGGCCGGCCTACACTCAATCACCTCAGGACCGAGCGGTGGGTTCACAGGAGAATAAAAGTCAGGACAACTCGGCCGTTATCTTGGCTGGCACCACTCAGCCTTCCTCTCAACCCTTTCCTCCACCTTTGCCATCAAAAACGAGTGCAATGCAGCAGAAACCAACTGCCTATGTCAGACCAATGGATGGCCAAGAGCAGGCTCCGGTGGAGTCACCGGATCTCAAGCCTCTGCTGGAGGAATACCATGGTGAACCGTATGAAAACATCTCAGATCTGAAGGCAAACACCAAGGCCAAGTTATCCAAATTGAACATCTCTTCCGAGCCCACTGAGGTGAGTGCAACTGTCAGAGGGCTTTGTTGCTGGCGGGCTTCAGCTGTGGGAAAGCAGGGCTTTAAAGAGCAGAGGCTGCCGGAGCACTGATGGCTGTGCGTGTTATCGTGTCTAGAAGGTGCATTTTGAGGTAGAATTCTGCTTGCTTTTCTCCTGATGGGACAAGGAAGAGAGATACCTCCTTTGCTTGTACGTCAGGTTTTATAAAACAGCATTGTTGTGTGTGTTTTGGGGGGCGTTGCTGTGCTCATCCTTAGGCTTATCTATGTCCTGTGGGATGTGGATCTCCCAGTGCTGATTTCTGAGATGTTTGGGTGAGGAGACCTATGGAGACGGTTTCAGAATCGCATTTTGGCTTCTTAATAAAAAGGAATAGGGTGGATGCCATCTGCTTTTCCTGGTAAAGAGTGCTGGAAGATGTTTTGATCAGCTGCAAATAGCTGCAGGCAGTTTCATGTGGCAAAACAGGAAGCTGGTAACGTAACATTGTCAAGAAGTTGTGAAAATAGTTTCATGCTGAGAGACAGTGTTTGCTTCAGTGTTGATTTGGCGTAGCGTATCGTAACTCAAAATGGGAAGAGCAGTGTGTTCTGAAGTTCGCTATTTGCTCGACCAGATGTTTTACTCCTAGGGGGGTAGTAAAGCAACGTGAAGTCTCATCTTCTTCATTACCCCATTCCTCATTACCCAAAAGTTTAAAAGCAGAAACTCGCTTTATAACTGTACTTTTAAAGCCTGTTCTTTTTTTTGTGTGTGTGTATTCTTTTCTTTAGAGAAAAAAAATGCTTATTTGTCAGAAATGAGACTTCCTTGTTCTCTCTCAGCTCTCTTGGCTCCATTTCTACACCCGTTTTATCTTCTTTCACGGCTGCGTGATCTTTGTGTTACCCTGTGTGTGTGCATCTGCATTAACCCGAGCTAAGACAGGGCAGCGGTGGCGATGATGCTGTCTGCTGAGTGACCTTCTTTCCACTCACTTTCCATTAAGCACGTAGCTCTGGAGCTCAACGCGTGTCAGAAATCCTGCACCCTAATGAGGCAGAAGTGCTGTTGGTCTGTGGCCTAGGAAGAGCGCCATAGAAAGGGAATTGAAACCAATGCAGGAAATGATTCTGTGCTAGACAAAAGCCTAATTCCAGTTTCATTTACGTGGTCGGGTACCTGGATAAGCTCTGTGCTGGTTGTGTGGCGTGAGATGGGTGATAGGGGTGAGAAGGTGGGCTGTTTGCTTTTAGGAATCAGCTTCTTCTTCCCGGTGATGTCCCTTGACATCATTTAGGAGAGCCGTGTCTTCTAGCATGTGTTTTGTGGTTAATTGAATTTCAAAGGCATCTATCACCTGCAGCTGTGGATTCGTTATGGGCAGCTCCTGCTCCTGGCAGTGCTGAGGAGTTGAGCCTTCCTGTCTGAACAGACAAACAGATCCACTGCAGGGCGGGCGAACCCACAGCAGATAACAGCAGTGACTCACTTTGCATTCACATACAGTAACGCAGCAGTATTTCCCCTCTCGTCTGAATAAAAAACCTCACGTGCAGACTTTATCCCCTTCCTATTACTTCCGTTCACAAAGGCAGTGATGTCTTAAAGGAAATAGGCTTGATGGCAGGGCCAGGAATCAGCGAGGCTGCTTTGAGAGGCAGTGTTGATAAATCATGAAGCATTCTTAAGGGCATAGAGCCTAAACAAATGTGCGGCACTTGGTGCTTAGGGAAGACTCGACTTCTTTTTTCCTGGCAGTTCTATTAATGTTGGTAGGTAGCTCCTTTTGTCCCTTATAATGAGACATCCCAGGACGACTCTTTCACATACCAAGTGGGAAGTAAATTGAGAAGCAACTCATTTAACAAACCAGATGGATTTCTTTCCCCTTTGTTTGGTTCCGTTGCTTCTGATTATTTGTTGTTTTGCACCATAAAGTGAAGTGTTTCCCCGCCACCCACTTCATGGTCGGAGGTGTTGGATGGGATTTGAGAAGGGTTTCCTTGCTTCACAAGCATTGCATTAATTTGTCTTTTTGTTGATTCACGACTACAAAACAGTGGGTCAAACATGAAGGGCTGTTGTTATTCCTGGATTCTCAACGTAAGGCCCTGGGAGCAAGGAATGCTCTCGTTAAGCAGTAAAACGCATGCCCTGCAGTTGTGGTTGTGATTAACATCTCCAAACCTCCATCTGTACAATGTGGACTAACGCTCGCAGTTTACAGAAGGTGAGCGAATACATTCAGATGCAGCGCTGAGAGAGCGGGATCAGAATAAAATGAAGTCTGTCCTCAAAGGTTGGTGTTATCAGTGTGCTCTGGGGCACAAGGCAATACTCTGGGAAAGTAGTAAGGTTGATAAGCTGTTCAGTAAAGCCCCAGCTGTCCCTTAGAAAGCAGAGAAGTGTGTGTATGACACAAAGATAACGTGAAGACAACTTCACTTTCCACATTTCTCCTGGGCACTTGGCCAGGATCTCTTAGCTGGAGGGCAGCAGCGCTGTGTGGACTGAGACGTGTGCTCAGCCTCTCCCAGTTAAAACACATTGTCTACTGGGAAGTGTTAGCACTTACTGGGAACCCGGGGATACGATCAAGTGTGTCTTGAGCAACATGGCTCCTTCAGCTTCCCTGTTTGTAACCCTTGCATTGGCACGACTCAAAAGGGATTCGAACTCTGATATTATGGGCTGTGTGCCCATATCCTACCTCTGAAGAATTATTTTTGGCTCCTACAGACGAGTCCCATCTTCTGCTTGAAAGGATTAACCATTGCTGTCATTGCTTGCGCCTTTGCACAGAGATAGCAGCTGCTTTGATTGCAGCTTTAGGAAAGTGAAGGGAGCTGGTTGCATAGAACTCTCTATTTAAAAACTAGCATGGGAATGGAAATAGAGTGGCTAACTGCAGCCAGGCGCTGCAGCTGTATTAGCTGCTGTGTTTTGCCAGGCAGCTCGTTAGGGCAGAAGGCCTGCAAGGGGAAATGAGCTGCCAGCTGCTGGGGCATAGGGACTGCAGTGGTGGCTGCATAGCAGCATCTCAGAGAGGGAATTGCTGCGGGGAAAAGCAATAGGTGAAGGTACAGCTTGGGTTCCTTGCATGCAGGTGCGTGGCTTGTAGCGAGAGGCGCTCTGTGCTGCTTGTGTGAGCATCACTGCTCGATGTTGTAAGCAGTAATGTGAAAAAGGGCGCCCTGAGAAGGCTGAAAGCTTGTGATAGCCAGGCCTTCTGACAGGGTGGCTTCACAGCCAACCAGAGGTGACTTTAATGTCTGATCTATTGAAGAATTGTATCAGTAGCCATCCTGCTACAAGCATCTCTTATGAGATGGGAGGAGTGTGCGTCGTTGGGATTTATTACTGCGCATCAAGCAGCTGGATCTGGGCTGCTGCTTGCTCTCAGGTGTAACTCAAGCAATTTGCCCAGCTTGGTTAGGAGTGGAAGTTTGGTGTCACCACTCCCTTGTACTGGGCACCATGGGTCCTGTGGTGCTTGAGGGTGTGCACCGCATCTTTGAAAGAGGGAACCGCAGGACTCTGCTCGCCGCTGTGATCCCACATGTTCTTTACAGCCCTCTGTGGCTCTCTGAGATGAAAACAGGTACTGCTTTTTCTGATCTCACCTGAATTGTGTTTCTCCTGGCATGGTCGACCATGCCCAGCTGTACTGCAGATCCGTCAGAGGCACTGATCCCAACCAGCATTCCCCAGGCAGCTGTGAGCGCTTTGGGTTGGACAGAGTTTGGGTGCAGTGTTGCGGGCAGCTTCTGTGCTTCAGGTGCACTAAGAGGTTGTGGAATCCCTTGTTTTCTCACACCTGATAGACACACAGTATCTTAGGAGGAATCAAACCCAGCCCCGGTGAACTGGGGAGAATTATATGGCCGTGTTATTTTGTTTCTCTTGTGTTTGTTTTTTTTTCAACTGTGCCAAAGCATGCAGACAGAATAACGTAAACAGAAAAAGCGACTCGTTGTGCTTGATTTAATAGGTGAGTCCCACTGGAGGCAAAAGACATTTCTCCCTCGTGTGCCTCCTCTTTGGAAGGAGCGATATGTTTAACCCAGGCTGCAAACAAACCAGCAGCCCCACGCCAAAGCAGCTGCGGCAGCTCACACAGAACACCTTCTGCCAACCTCATGTGGCTTTCAAAACTCTCTGCGCCGTTTCTTGAACTGGTGCAAAGTACCAAAGGGACCGAAGTTGCCAGTTTGAACCGTACAGGGGGAAGGCAAACATTGCTAAGCAACCGTGTGCTTGAGAGAGCGTATTTCGGAGAGGAGCCAAGGGAGCTGTACCTGGGAGCGTCACCGCGCTCACGGCTCCGCACGAGGGAAGAGATGAAAAGTTGTTTCCTGGCAGGGCCGCCGCCAGCACAAAAGACACCGTAACCTCCTGACACTGATCAGGGCTGCTGGGGGGATGTGTGAAAACAGGAAATCTCCCTTGCCATGTAGGAAGGCAGTGAGCGATGCTGACGGAGGTAAGTGCTGAGCTGGCGGCTGCAGCGACCTCACTTCTGGCTGCGGACGGGGGATAGGACTGTAGGCACCCCACCTGGACCCTGGGGGGCTGTTGGGGACAGAGAGCTCACCATGATATGAGAGAGACGGGCCATGCAGTGCTGGCATGGGGACCAGAGGTCAGGGGGCAGGCAGGGATCAGCCTGCTGTCCCCAGTGCTGCTGGAGAGAGGGAGTTGGCCTCGTTTGAGCCCTTGAAGTACTTTGATGGTATGCCCTTGGTATCTTATTCAAGTGATGCATTTCCTTCCAGATTCCTTTTCCTGTGTTGGGCATCAACTTAATGCTCTCCTAACACTGCTCTGAGCAACTTTCTGGTTTTGCTCTGATTCCTAATGCTGTGGAAGTGGAGGGAGGTGGTTATCACGTTTCACGTTTTATTGCTCTTTGTGGACTCTGGTGAACTCAGGTAAAGGGCGTTTTGTAGCTCAGGGATGCTCTGTGGGTGTCTCCTGTGTCAGCACAGTGATGCATGTTCTAGCAGCCTGTTGGTACTGCTCTTTCCTCCTGGCACCACAGCAGTTCCCGTGCCTTTGCCCTATACAACAGCAGGGAGTGACTACACCAAAGCTTGAGTCAGCTTTGGTTTGTGATGAACATGGTCAAAGTAATGAGTGGCTGCAGAGGGCAGCTGGGAGAGCCCCATAGCATCATCCTGGTATTACCTGGTAGGGTGTGCTCCACTGTTTCTAAAGCATGACTCTACCAGTGTGTTAATTTCTGAACCAACATCCAGAAAGTAGTGGTGGTCTTGGGTTGCTGCACCATGCAGCATGGTGTTCTGTGCTTCAGTGTCAGGTCTCATGTTTCGTTCTGACTGAGTTCTAAAGAGGTAGTTGACTGAATTATCCGCAGTATCTCCCTCCCTCCCTAGCTTTTGCAGCCAGTTTTCATCATCCTCATGACAAACATTTATTACTTCAGCAATAAATTAGTGCCTGATTGATTATTTCAACTTCTCAGGCAATCATTCTTTCTCGTTGGCTGCTTGAGTTTAGAATGAGTAATGACCACATAACAACGCTTCTTCCTTATCTGAAGAGTTAAATCAGTTTCTGCACCACCACCATTTTAATGAGAGAGCTTTTCCTTGTGGCTGTATGGCCACAGAAAACCTTTGCCAGGCACACAGCTGTTGGCAGCAGTGATAAACGTGTTGGTTGGTGTGCGACACATCTTGATACCAGACCCCAGGAGCAGGGCCTTTGGCACTGCTTCTACAGCTGGAAGTTAACAGTGAGCCATGTGAGCAGTGGTTTTATAGCAGGATGTTGAAGGATGCTCTGGAGGAGTGGCTGAGGAGCTTCGGGCATGGCTGGCTGCAGCCCTGAGCTATGGCACATGTCTGATATCCAGCCCAGGGATTCTGCCTTTGATCAATGTGTGTGTGTATGTGATTTACGGTGACACAGCTACATGTAAATCTCTCCACTCTCTTGCTTCCAGAGCATCAAATCTAGAGCTACTCTGTTTGCATGTAGATTGGTTGTAAGACAATAGGAAAAGTTGCCTTCACAAGCAAAAGGCTGTCCTGCTGTTTTTTTCCCCACAGGTTTAGTTCCTTGGCTTGGAAGCACTTGGAAATATTTCTTACATTTCCCTTCAGGTTTAAAAGCAGCACCTAGGCTTTCTTGGTTCAGAGTGGTCCTAACAAGTATAGTCTCTTGCCTCCTCACTGAACTCAGATGAAGATCAGAATTGACAGTCAAATAATTTCTCAAGCTAACAGCAGAGGGTTTTTGAAGGAGATGTGCGTACAAAGTTACGGCTGCCATGCAAGGGAAACCACATTAGTGCTAAAATAATGTTGACATCAAAAGTCAGCCTGCTCAGTGGCCGCAGCTCCTGTGTGACTTGGAAGCTGCTTCCTCCTACGAGTGCCCCAGGGGCTGTGACGCTGGCACTGAGTGTTCTCAGATAAACAGGAGTGGTCAGGAATGGCGTGGTGAAGAGAGGAGGTCTGGGAAGCCTGTGCTCTGTTCTCAATCACTGCTGCTCAGTGCTTTTGTTTTGAAAGTACTTCACTTGAGTACTGCAGAGCATCAGAGAATCATAGAATGGCCTAGGTTGAAAAGGACCACAATGATCATGCAGTTTCAACCCCCCTGCTATGTGCAGGGTTGCCAACCACCAGATCAGGCTGCCCGGAGCCACATCAGCCTGGCCTTGAATGCCTCCAGGGATGGGGCATCCACAGCCTCCTTGGGCAACCTGTTCCAGTGCTTCACCACCCTGTGGGTGAATCCCTTGTACTCACTGCTATTGATAACAAATATCACAATGGACCATCTTCTTTTTTAAAGAATTAAAAAGTTGCTGTGCTTGGCTTTGGTCTTACTGAGTAGAATTTGTTTGCAAAGAGTTTATTTGCCTTTAAGAGCCTAATTCCTGCAGACTCTGAGCAAAGCATGCTCTTAACTGGTTGAATAATATAAGCAATTAGAGCCGGGGCTACTGAGAAATTGAAAACTTCTGAAATATGTACCCCCATCCTTTGAATTTCCAACCTTGTGCTGCTTCTTTATTCAGTTACAACATCTGCTCATTTGGATATAGCCTTGTAGTTGATACAGTACTTCAGTATATGCGTGTGTTAACCCCAGCAGGACATTCCTACCCATGACTGTGAATGAGATTTTGCAGAGTACGTGTTGACGCTGCATGACTTCGTGTGATTTTGCTTTAGGAAAAGAACCCATCTCTGAGTGAGAAAAGCATATAACAGCTGTAAAGAGCATATTATTTCCTCCAGGCAGGCAAACAGGAGTACCGCTGAGTGTTGTGCACTGAGCATGGGGGTGCAAGATGCTGGGACTGCAGGCAAGCTGTGTGGGAACTACTTGTGTAGCACAGCAGTGGGCAGTACTCACACAAATGGTTTGGGGCTCTGGATATCTACTGATCATCAGGAAAATATCGGTCTATGCAAGTATTCCCATCCTGCTGTTGGGAAAGAGGTGGTTGCATCCTTCAAATCCAGCTCATTTCTCAATCTCTGCATAATCTTTGGTTTGACTTGCCACTGCTTAGTTCGTAGCTTATAGGAAATGGTGCAAAGACTTAATCATCTCAACAGCTTTTAGGTCAGATTCTTTATTTTTCCTTTTAAAAACTCCAGTAATTTTGTAAACAAACGAACCAACCAAAACCCCTCAATGATTCCTCAACTGGTAAGGAATGAGAGGAAAACCGTGTTTTAGCAGCCTTCCTGTGCTCCTTTTACTTACTGCAGCCTGGTTGCCTTTCTTTGCTCCTTGCCGGCTGCAGTGGTTCCCATGTGCCATCCATTCTCCTGTGGTTTGCAGGGGTCTTTTTTCTACTGCTGCAGTTGTGATTGCAGTGCTTTCCCTTTGTGTTCTGCAAAATCACACAGGCTTCCAGAGCGTGCTCTGCTGATAGCTGATGGATGCATTCCAGCCTGTTTCGTGATACAGAGCAAGAGGGCATCCTTGGAGGATAACCCTGGTGTCTGGTGTTCCTCACTGCATTCAGGTGGTGAAAGCCTGTGTGGTTGTCATGCAAAAATAAATGTGAGGGTCAGTATTGGCATTAAAATACTGTAGTAATTGGGAAGCAGCTCTAAATGGGAGCCCAGAGGTATTTGTTTTTAGCATTAACATTGGTGAACTTTTCTGCAGCGGCAAAGTTAGGAAACAAAGCAACATAGTGAATGCCTACTTGGTGGTGGCTCCAAGGTGTTACTCTACAGTGCAGCGTTACAGCTGAATTGCTTTTGCAGTTAGAATATCAAATGGCAGAAGGAAGGGATGCCATCCAGAGGGACCTCGATAAACTTGGCAGATGGGCCTATGTGAACCTAAAGAGGTTCAACAAAGCAAAGTGCAAGGTTCTGTACTTGAGTCAAGGTAATCCCAGATATATACGGTCTGTGTGAAGAACTTCTTGAGAGTAGCCCTGCTGAAAAGGACTTAGGGATCCTGGTAGATGAAAATCTTAAAGTGAGCCAGCAGTGTGCACTGGCAGCCTAGAGGGTCAATGTTATCCTGGGCTCCATCAGAAGAAGGGTGGCCAGCAGGACAGAGAGCTGATTGTCCCTCTCTACTCTGCCCTCGTGAAGCCTCAGCTGGAGTTCTGTGTCCAGGTCTGGGGCTCCAACACAGGAAGGATGTGGAGCTGTTGAAGAGGGTCCAGAGGAGGGCCACGAAGATGATCCAAGAGCTGGAGCTCCTCTTCTGTGAAGACGAGCTGAGGGAGCTGGGCTTGTTCAGTCTGGAGAAGAGAAGGCTGTGAGGAGACCTCATTACAGCCTTTCACTGTTTAAAGGGAGTTTATAAGCACGAGGGAAATCAACTTTTTACACAGGAAAACAGTGATAGAGCAAGGGGGAACGGTTTTAAACTAATGGAGGGAAGATTTAGATTAGATGTCAGTTGGAGGTTTTTCATGAGAGGGTGGTGAAGTGCTGGCACAGGCTGCCCAGAGAGGTTGTGGATGCTTTGTGTGTGGAGGTATTCAAGGCCAGGTTGGATGGAGGCCTGGGCAACCTGATCTAGTACCAGATGTGGTGGTTGGCAGCCCTGCCTGTGGCAGGGAGTTTGGGACCTGGTGATCCTTGGGGTCCCTTCCAATCCAAGCTGTTCTATGATTTAATTCTGTGATGTTCATAGAAGTCCAGGAGCTGGGACTCAAGGACCTGGTGCACAGTGTCTCCACTTAAAGACCACTTCTAAGTGGTCTTTGTCAAGCTTAGGACTTTCATTTCTTTGTTGGCTGAGTGCACGTGGGTGCATAGAAATAAGGAGGCAAGTCACGAAATGCAGAGAATCTTAGTGGCTGACCCTTCTGGTGGCTTCTTACTTTTTACCTGTGTTTCTTTAACGGGTTTCCATGAGGTTTATATAATCACTGGTAAGCAAACATTCGATGAGTGCATGTCTTATGTCAGTTGGTAAAAACAAACTCATTCTTCTTCCCTCTTTTTTGTTGTAGCAAACCTTGCCCAGTGATAGCCAGTGCGTTGAAGAAATTTTGAAGGTAGGTGCTCTGAAATACCAGGTCTCTGTGCCTAACTCTGTTTTGCCCACATTCAAATAGCGTGAACAGAAACCCTGCTGTGCTTCAGTTAGTTAGCCAGAGGAAGAGAGCCTTTGGGTACGCTGCAGAGAAGCAAAGCCACCAAATCCAGATAGAGCTGGAGGTGCAGCGCCAGGCTGCCTGTCTGCATGTGATGTCATGCAGCGTGGTGTGTCCCAGGGCATATCACCTATTGCAGCTTGGTGCAGCCTGGGACATGTCACCTGAAACTGAATGGCTGCTCCTGGGCTGAGCCAGGGCTGCTGATGAAGGGCTTACTCCCTGAGCACCCCACTGACTCAGGATGCTAATTCTGTACCCAGCTGGCTACGCAGCTTCCAGGCAAGCTGCTTCTCGTTCTTGCACAAAAACCCTTCTAGGTTGCTCCAAACCCTGCTTGTAGAGCCAAGAGTATCAGTGTGGGTTTATTTCCCTATAAATTTTCATGCCTTACTCTATTCCTGATTGATAAGGATCCTGGAGACACTTCTGAACTTTCTTAATTGTGCCTTGATGAAAAAAAGGCATCTGCAAATTCCAGCCCAGTAGAGATTTTAACATTGCAGTTGATGTACTTGCTGCCAAAGGTACAAAATGCACTTTGCACAGACACGCTCCCCACACATTTTCTTTCAAGCCCTCAGGCAAACTGTGTGGTGTAGTCTGGGCTATGCAGGTGTACTTGCCAGGAGTGAGCCCTTTCCCTGGGGTGGATGCTCTGCCCAGAGGAGGGCTTCTCACCAGACCACACCATCTCCAGTGTCCACAGGGACTTCAGCTAGAGCCATGCAAGTCTTAAGCTTAAAAAATCACCTGCATGTATCAATGGAAATGCTGCATCTTGCTTTTCTCCATCTCTTTCCAGGAAATGACACACTCATGGCCACCTCTCTTGACAGCTATTCACACGCCAAGTGCTGCAGAGCCCTCCAAATTCCCCTTTCCAACAAAGGTAAATCAGCCTCTTCTTCCAGATCTTTTGATAGGTTAGGGGGGGGTTTCCCATCTCTGGCACGTGCTTCCATCTGATTTTCATCTACCTTTCGTAGATAAAGGCTGAGAAGAGAGATTCTCTGATAGAAGTCTGATAAATTAAAGCACAATGGCTCTAGTTGTGGCTGCTGTGCAGAAACATGTTCAGCATCGTGTCTCTGCCGCAACACAAAAAAAGGTTTTGTCTTTGTTTGCAACAAAAATATTTGATGCT
>PPHD01002473.1:0-17848 GCA_002909625.1 Bambusicola thoracicus | reverse complement strand
CTGAAATCACTGATATGTAGCTATTAAGAGAGATCTGCTTGTTTTATTCTCAACTTTTCGCTTTGTCTTTTCTTTCCAGGAATCGCAGCATATCACATCTGTAGCACAGAATCACAGTAAGTAGAAATCCAAATAACACACAGTGATATGTGTGAGCTGGCAGATAGCTTTGTGCGCTGTGTTAAACGCTGGGGAGAATATCACGTTCACCTTGATTAAGGAGCACGGTTTCCTGGGCTTGGCTGAACGCTAAGGAATTTAGATAGTGCTTAAGAGATTGTGTNGGCGATAAACAGAAATATTTGGCAGCTCAGCTAAAACGTTCTATATTTCCTCATAAAGGCACATACCATGAAGGTGCCAGCAGCACATTCCTAATGGCAGCAGCACATGGCAGTTCTTCAATGCTAAACTACGTCAAAGCAGCTGAAACTCATAGGCAGCTCAAAGGCAAACTTTGGCAAGGCAGGCTTTTATAGCACGCTGAAATCACTGATATGTAGCTATTAAGAGAGATCTGCTTGTTTTATTCTCAACTTTTCGCTTTGTCTTTTCTTTCCAGGAATCGCAGCATATCACATCTGTAGCACAGAATCACAGTAAGTAGAAATCCAAATAACACACAGTGATATGTGTGAGCTGGCAGATAGCTTTGTGCGCTGTGTTAAACGCTGGGGAGAATATCACGTTCACCTTGATTAAGGAGCACGGTTTCCTGGGCTTGGCTGAACGCTAAGGAATTTAGATAGTGCTTAAGAGATTGTGTCCATTACTTACCTGGAAATTAAGGCAGCAGTTTGACAGAGAACAAACAGCGTTCTGTTAGAAATTCTGTTAGGAAATCCTATTTGGGGTGGTGAATAATCCCACTGGCAAATGATTGCGCCCTGGAAGAGAGCGACTTTCTAATCTGACACCCAGAGCCCATAAGGTAAAATACGGTTCACGTGGGGCAAGCAAAACCAACCGCTTCGTTTTTGATTTACAGAGCAGTATGACGCACCTTCCAAAACGTTGCCTAGTTCTCATCCAACGATATCGTAAGTAACCAGACTCAGTTGCCATGCTCTACTCCGCAGTAACTTGAAAGAATCTGTAAAGAATGAAAATCTGGCTTGCTTGGTGTTCCTGAAGATGAAAGTTTTATCAGTTTGGTTTTTCTCAGACAACTTCAATGGAGTGAATTTGCAACCAACTCCAACCACGCAGCTATGAATGCACCGAGTGGAGGGGTTTTGCTCTGTTGATTTGTGACTATTTAATGTCATCACGTGCTGTGTGTGTGTTAGTAATGTGTTGAACTGATACAGATTACAAAGGAAACAAAGTAAAGCCGATCCATTTTGCATAGCGGTGGGAAGTTTGTGAGGGTTCGTAAAGCGATGGGATGGAATTTGTGAGCACTTGAGGTGATAATGAGATCCCATCGTCTAATTTTCTTCAGCTGCCAGGGAAAAATTCCCTAAGCAGCGTTGTACTTCAGTTGTTTTAATTAAAACAAACAGCTTACGTTCTCCATAGCGGGGAGATATGAAATTCCTGTACCTTTTTTGTGTTTACTTATTTCTTCTCTCTTTCTGTATTTCTTTTCCCTGTCATTCTATGGTTCCTCCCAGCAGAAGGCTCTGTAGAATTTGAACCTGAGTTTGTAGAAGTTTATGCACAATCACAGCTTTGCAAAGGCAGGGAAGGAGTGCCAACTGATGCATCTGTTGCTTCAATGCAATTGTTTAAGCCAGTGGAAAAGATTTGTAATAGCAGAAAGATAACTTAGAGCTGTTCCGGTGGGTTAAAGCGGTTATCTACTAATTAGGTTAATTACAGGAATTTCTCGACAGTAGTTTTGTGCAGGCTGACTTTCAGTCCTTTGGGATTAAGCTGGCCAGATGGCAGCATTGTTGGGTCCTGAGTCCTGAATAGCAGAAACCATTCCACATCTCAAATAGGAGGCTGAGTTGTCTGCAGGCAGCCATTGAACACCCTTCAGTTCGGTGATAATACAGAGCTCATTTACTTCAGGCTGTGTTGTTGGAGGGCTGCAAGCTGCAGGCTACAAAGCTTAAACCAATTTCCTTTTAAACTTTTCTTGATGATGAATCATTAAATCCGTAACAACAACAACAACAGAAAAGCCTGGGATGGGCACAAGTGAGAGGAAGAGAATCTCCCCACCTCGAGATTTCTCATTCAGGCTCTTTGTGGAAGCCTTCCTGACCTGAGCCGTCAGCCCAGCCAGGAGCATCCTACTGCTTTTGGAGCATCTCCCTGAGTCTCTGCATTTAGAGATTTCATTGCGTGAAGACAAATCAAAGCCCTCTGGAGCCGGCTAGGAAGAGGGGACCCCATCCCACCTCACCATCCCACCTCAGAGGATGAAGAGAATCTGTAGTCATTCATGTCCGTTGTTAAATGTGGTGTCTGTGGCATCTCTGAGCCAGCTCTCGTGTACCACGGATGCACTTAACCTGCTTAATTGCCTACAAAGACAATTGAAGCCAGAGCAGCAGAGCAGTTTACATCCAGAGGGGAGCAAATCGAGATTTGCCCGAGGACTTACCTCACATTTTTCCCTTGAACTGCTACGGCCCTCCTTTTTTGTTTTTGTTGCTCTCTGCACAACAGGGCTTTCTTTGCTCTGCAAAAGCCACGTGACTGTCTGAAAGCTCAGCTGCCCGGCATCGCTCGTGTTACCCGGCGTAGCAGGCTGAACAGAAATGGTGCTTGTGCCTCTTAATTAGAGGCTGAAATCCCTGTGCATCTGTGTACCCAAATTAAGCATTCAGCTCCCTGAGGGGCCCGGGTTCCCAGATGGCTTTCATTGTCGGATGCAGCCCCTGCACTCGCAGCTGTCTGTGCTGGAATGGGGAGCTGCCAGCCTGGCGTGGTGGTCAGCAGGGAGGGAGCAGCCCCTGCTTCAATGGAGTTGTTTGGCAAAGCCACTCTGGTTTCAGCACCGCTTGTCTGGCGAAAAGAGCCCTTTTAAAATAGATTTGCAGGGAGACTGATGGCGTGCACGTAAGCTGCTGGTCCTGCAAGTGAGAGCTTGACATCTTTCAAGTGCCGAACTAAAAAAAGCATTATGATTATTAGAGCGGATTTATTTTCTTTAGGCAGGCTATTTGACAATTTGTTGAAACCTTGTTTTAGGGAAACTAGCTTTGTCTATCCATGCAGAAGTCTGACTCGTTTAATAAGTTGTAATGCTCCTCCTTGATCCTGAATTGAACTTCAGTGGTTGTGATGCTCCTGTACTCTCTGTGTAACTTAGCAGCAGCTCAGGCGAAAAAGCCAGATGTAAAAGACTATCTGGGTGATGCTTCCTTGTTTTATCTCTCACCTCTAAAGCAATGTCTGTGGTCCAGGCCGCTTGAAGCGAAGCAACCCAAGACCCAGAAAACCACTTTCAGGATGCAGGGAGTTGTTTTCCACCTTGGTGTCTTTTATCGCTTCCCTCCGGTGTTTACTATAAGAAGAGGCTCCAGGTGGTGTCCACAGGGGAGGTGTGTGCAGAAATGAGGCGCTGGAGGCTGGGAGATGGAGGAGGATAACCCTGAGGGAAGGCTGAGTCAAAATGCCTGAGCGAAGAAAGCTCGTAGCTCTGTGAAGGTGCGGGCAGAGCCCTCATGGTGGGCACCAAAAACTTGGGGTGTTTCTTCGTGCTGTGCCGCTCTGTGCATCCCAGCCTCAGTCTGACTCAGACGGATGTCATGCAGCCTTTTGAGACAGGTTTTTTTCTGTGAACTGCACAGTAGCAGCCGCACGGACGTGTTTCAACAACAGAGCTATGAACTGGAAAAATAACCACAGCAGTGACACATTGCATTGTTGGTGCTGTAGGATCTGTAGTTTGTCTGCTGGGCTTGGGAAGAGGGGGTCAGGAGGGTGTAATTTCTCCCTTCTGGTTTGGACACCCAGACGTTTGTACTTGCACACACTCTTGAGTTTTGAGAGTCTTATAACTTGAAAATCAACTGCGTCAAACAGAGTTGCTGTGTCATCAGAATCAGCAGTTGGTGTCCAGCGCTGCCAGCCCTGGCATGTTCGGAAGGAAGCTGTGCCAAAACATATACATCCTACCAAAATAAGAATGCACCCTAAGCTAGCGAGGTTCTACGGGACTCAAAGATGTAAATAAAAAGATGAGAAGGATTAAATGAAGACTTCTTTACAAGCAGGAAAGCCTTCCCATTTTCTTCTTCCAAACCAAGAACTTGGAAGTCCCTCCCTCAAATCCCATCAAGAAAAAAAAAAAAGAAAGAAAAAACCATCTAACCTGGCAGCATTATTAGTAAGAGATGGAATTGGATGGATTGAGTTCTTCAGTTTAATGGTGCAAGCAAATGGGACAGCAGTGATGCAGGAAGATGGGAGCACGTAACTCAGTAATTGAGCCTGCTACCGTATTAGGGCTTTGTTTTCCAGAGAGACTGAAGATATGAGGTGTTCTCATTAGTGGATATTCAGATCCAGGTCACCCAGGTCCAAGTGTGAAGGAGTCAAGGACTCGTCTTCCTTTCTAGAAGGAGTGGACAGTGCCACGGGCGTGTTAGGAACTGATGTGCTGTAGCTGATGGTATGTGGCTGTGCGGAGGTGTGGAGTTTCCTGTAGGATTTCATCATTCCATTTATTCCAGCTGGGCTGGACGTGCCCTAGAAAGTGGGTGCTTCTCCTTCTGCGTGAGCAAGAGTGTTTGCGAGTAGCAGCAAATAACAAACTGCCATGCTGTGGCTTTATGTAGGGAGGCTGGATTCCCTCCTGAGGTTCTGGAAGCAGAGGAATTGTTACTGGTTCTGAAAGGAAACAAAAGTATTCATCAGCATAACAAGCCTTGAGAATAATGGCTGGGGTCTGTTCTCTCTTTGTTGTCTATGTGCAGTTCCTATTAGCTCTGATATTAATGATGGAGCTTTTTGTTTGAAGGGAAGATACAGCCTTTGCTTTGAATTATGGTGCTTGAATCTGCTGCATGGAAAAGTTCTGAGAGAATGCCTGAGTTCCCCTTCGACCCAACTACTGACTGGTGAAACTGGAAGCAGCAGTTACTGGTTACAGCCTTAGGACTCAGTTGTGTGTTTGGAAACACTCACAGCATCCCTCTCTGTCCTCTGGCAGCGGTAGACCAGACCTCAAGTGCCCCTCACTGTACCAGACCTGGGCTTCTTCAGCAGCTGTTTATGCATGCCCAGAGTGATGCTTTGCCCCGTGGTGCAAAGCACCCTGAGGTTGGGAGTCCTGTTGTCTGTCATTCCTTCTGGTACTCGTAGGTTTAGCAGCTTGAGCATGCCAAAAGTAAAATAGGATTTGGGAGATCTGTTTGTTTAGGGAAGTGCAAACTGAGTCTTCTCTCGGGGTCTGCTGCTTGAAAACGTGTCTGCCCTGGCTGATGTGTTTCTTCTGGTTGTCTTTCAGAGTGCTCCAGGAGGACCTGCAGCTCAGTGATAGTGAAGAGAGTGGTGACGACCAAGTCAGTTTTAGATGTTTTATCCCCTCTGCACACAGACATCCCATAAAATCATCGCAGCTTGTCGCGTTGCTCTGAGCTCCTAAAGCTAACCTTTCCTTCCCCTCTCCCGTTTGTTTTTTGAACCAAACAGGTTGTTGAGCAGCCACCTTCTTCACTTGATCCTCCAAGGTACATGTTTGTTCCCAAACTGCTAGCTAGACCAAATGGCTTGGAGGAGGGGGGAGAACTTTGCTTTTTTGTACACGAGGTGAATGGGAATGGGTTCCTTTTTCTGTCCCTAGATACAAGCTCTGGTTTGTAGCTGCCTGGAGCTGCTGTTCAGCTTTGATTTCAGTTGTGTGGGGCTTTACAGAAAGTTTAAATTAGAAATAAATAATCCAGGCGAGCTGGATTTTGCTTTTGAACCAGAACTGTATTCCCCCAACCGTTCTCCCTTTGTCATGAGTGGGAGTTGAAGGTTTTATTATTTCCAGAGGTTTTTTATTCTGATGTTTTATCTGTGGATATGGCTGTGTTTTCCTTTGGCCTTCTCACCTTTCCTCCCCGTGCCAAAATAAGGGGTTTAGGTTTTATTTCTGGGTACTGCTGTATCAATATAATAAGTAACCTTCACGAGTGCTGCTTTCTAATTTTGTCTCCTGGTGGCCTTGCAGTGCCCTGCAGTCCCAGCCTGAGAGCGTGGCATCAGCACATTCCAACAGCACAGAGTCAGGGAGCAGCAGTGACTCAGACAGCTCTTCAGACTCTTCAGAGACAGAGAGCAGCTCGAGTGACAGTGAAGCCAACGACCCTCCAAGAGCGTCAGCTCCTGAGGTGAATGCAAAGTAAATGTAGAGGCTGCTTAATGTGGACTCGCTGCTGTCAGACCTGAAATGCCGTCATCCTTTGGGTGACACCTCTGCTGCATCATCAAAACTCCTCTTGCCTTTTGCTTCTCTGCCAGAGTTCATCAACCGAGTAACCCTCAGTAATAGCATAAATAGACTTTACGTGCCTAACCTTGAAGCGCTCCCCTTCTCCTTTAGCCTCGTTGGCTGGCATTGCTGGAGAATTTATGCCTTCACCTGTGTGGCACAAGCAAAGTGCAGGTGGGAACTGTAGCTTGCCACAGTGCCTGGGGGGCCCATCTCTGGAGGTGCAGCTTTTCTGGAAGCTGCTGCTGCCCCTCTCCAGTTCCTGCGTGTGAGTGGCAGACTCAGCTTCTCCCAGATCGCAGCAGAAGGGATAGGACCTGCAGGAAGGGCAGGAATGTGCTTAGCCTTGCTTCTGTTGGGTTTGGCTCACATAGTGCTGCACTGGCATTTCTGAGGCTGTTATGGGGAAACGCAGGGAAACAGAGCTCAGTGCCTCAAAGTTGCATAATAACCGAGAGAGTGCAGCTTATAAAAATCTGCTGCAACTGTGTTCCTGTCCCCTGGTTTAAAGCAGTCCTCCAGTTTGCAGAACATTCTTGGGCCAGTGGGGAGCGCACGGTTCAGTCTGATGGACCACAGCTTATGTAATGCAGTTCACTGGCCACTCTGAGGGATTCTCACAAAGCCCAGAAACTCCATCGTTTATTCCCCCTGCCCTCTGTAGCTCAGACTTTCCTTTCTTTTACCTTAGAAGCACGCTAACGTCTCACATCGAACACCTTTCACGCTTCAGCAGTTCACTTACAGACTTTGCCTTGTGCAATGGGAGAAATAGGTGTTGCCTTCTTATGGTACACGAAGTTTTGTGCCTGCTTTATACTGATAATGTTGCATTCTAAGATTGCTCTTACTCTAGTGAAGTCCTAGCTATTGTGAACTGACCATTTTATATCCCTTTTTATTCAGTAAACTCATGATCCATTTTGCACGTGGAACAAGTTAGTGCTCGTGGCTTGCTTTTGTTAGATCCAATTCTTCAGACGAGAGCAAATAATCTAAGAAATATAATTACTATTTTCTTGTTAGTATTTTGCTTTTAAAAAATATCGTCTCCTTTGTGTTTGGAAAGGCTGAAACCCTATGAGGGTGTAGATCACACATGGTAGCTGATGATAAGTGCAGAACGGGGTCAACATCTGCCACCGTCTGATAGCTCCTACTTGCGTTATAGACCAGAACCTGCAAAGCTCCTAAGCGACATCTTTATAGTGTTAAAACAACAAAATGCTCCTGAGGGGCTAATAAGTTAAAATGCCAATGAAAATAGGGAAGAGATCATTATCTGAAAACAAGAATGGAGGGTTTTCTTTTTAATTTTATGTGATAAAACCAAATCTGTTTTTAAGCCAGGCTCCTCTTTGGAGTCACGGTCAAAGGCATGTCGCTATGTTCTGCTGCACAAAGCAGGGCTGAGTCTGGGTGGAGAAGAAAACCACTGCAGAAGGGATTAATTAGTCCTGGAAGACCTTTCCTGTGCTAGAGCTTTTTTTCTGAGAAGTGCTGTGGCTGTTCTCAGAACAGGGAGTTGTGGCTGAGAAATAAGCAGTATTTTCTGAACTGGCTCCAGAGAATCATGCCCCTCATTTGCAATTTGCAGCTTTGATGTCTGTTCTCATGGCTGTTTGGTTAACTCTCATCCCAGTTTGTCAGACCTTTGTTTTGATCTGTAGGGCTTCTCCTCGTCGTGTGATGCATCTGGTCCGTGTAGCTCAGTGGTAGCTCATGCCTTGTGTGATCAGGGGGACACGACTGTCAGACAGCACAGGCAGGGGGCTCAGAAGAGGCTGGGCTTGATGTGTTAGCTGCATACTTTCTTTTAATAAATGCTTAAAACACAGCAGCGTGCCGGCCTACCTGTCAGACTTCAGTGAGATGTGACAGCTCTTGATCCATCTTGTGCAAATGATTTGGTCAAAGCATTGTGAGGATGGCACCTGGTTTGTTTTTGCAGTGGATATGTCTGCGCATGTCTCACTGTGCAGGGTGTTGGTTAGTGGCACAGAGCACACCAAGGTGAGGCTGTTGTGCAGAGCAGCCTCTTACTGCACAACAGGTGGGGCTGGAGAAACCCAGGTGTGCTGTGCCACGTGTTTGACTGGTCCTTTGCAAGAAGAATGTCTGTGCTTCTGAATTAAGGGTTGGCGTGCATGTATCTGAGCATTCCCCCTTTCTCATGGTCTTTTGTCTTCAAGGTCGTTTAATGGTACGGGGAAATTTTAGTGGGTTCTGATAACCAGTGCTCAGTTTGAGATAAAGGTGTCAGCCTTGTGTTCTTTCTTTCTGCTTCTACCTGCAGCCCGACCCACCAACTTCCAATAAGTGGCAGCTTGACAACTGGCTCACGAAGGTGAACCCACCAGCAGTGCCAACAGAAAGCCCCAGCGACACTGCTCACACAGATGGCCACGAGGAGGACAAGGAGCAGTCCGTCAGCAACGCTTCCTCCTGTGAGCATGCTGTGCCAAGGGAACCTCACGACGGGAGCTCCATCCGAGCAGCCCAGGCTCCTCAGGATGTTCATCTTCCGACCAAACTTAGCTGCCAGAAGTCTCCTGTGCGCACTGAGGAGCCCTCACAGAGGCAGACTGTGGGGATCAAAAGGCCCAGCAAGCCTCCAGTGCACGAGGAACCCAAGGGAGGCCTGAAGGTGGAGAGCGAGCCTGCTCCTTATGAGATTGGAGAGCAGTCTTCCAGAGACAAGCCAAAACCCAAACCAAAAAGCAGATCCAAATCCTGTGACCAAAAAGAACTGAAACCCCGGCTGCAGGAGGCTCCTAAAGAGAAGAAGCACAAGAGCTCTCACCACGCCGATGCCAATCCCCTGCCGGACCACAGACCCGTGAGGGATGTTCTGGTAGGCGGTGCCCAGGAGCGTCCCACTCTCAAACACCTCCCTGAGGGCCAGGGCACAGCTCCCACCAGGACTAGCGGCCACAGGTCTGCTGCTGAGGTCAAGGAGGGTTTTCACAAGGGGAAGCTTCCTGTGCCCACCAAGGAGAAGAAGTTGCTGCCACCGTTGAGGGACGTGCCTGGCAATCCCAGCCTCCTGGTTAGAATCAATCTCCCACTCCTGTCAAGAGTTCCCCAGCCTCCTGAGAAGGGGAACCAAAAGAAGAGAGCAGAGGTGAAGGAGCGCCCTGGCACCGAGGAGCAGGACTTGGAGAAGAAAAGCACAGACACTCCTGACAGGTCCTTCAAAAAGCGGAAGGTGAGAGGTGGAGGTGGAGGTGGGTTTGTGCAGGGGCCACGGTGGTGTGCATGGAGCTGTCTGAAAAACCCCTGCGTATGGTTTGTTTCTTCTTCATAGCTTCAGAGTGAACTCATTAATCTACTCCTACTGCAGTGTTGCCGAATTTTTAAGGGAGCACTTGTCAAAAACCATCCACCAATGTTTCTTAGTGGTCAAGAATCCACTGTTGAGCAAATGAAAAGCCCTGCAAGCTGTCTAACAAATGCTTGGTGTTTCCAAAAGATGAATCCTAGTTTCAGCGCAGGGAGAGCTTTGCAGGGTAGCAGTGCCTTCTCCGTGCACCTCATGTTACAGACATGGCCTCAGCCATCAGATGTCCCTTGCAGGAGAGCACGGTGCCCCCAGCTTGTTCTGCAGCTATCAACTCTATTATCCTACAATTAGAATAGTGGCTTTTCCTTGAATTACAATACAACCCTTGTTTTGATCATTGATCACAAGTGTTTTTTTGTGAAAGCTGCCTCCCAAAGCAGACTGTGACCATAGAGCTAGTTTTCTTGCAAGGCTAGCAGTGAGTTGGTCTGATACACCAGTATCTTTTTGGTCCCTCCTTGAGGAGGAGATGAATAATCTTGGTATGGGGCAAGTTTCATTTGCTCCTGTCACCCCGTGAGCTTCCCGTGGTTGTGTGGGAGAACCGAGAAGAACGGGGAGATGGTGAAGAAATGTGGATGCCCCAGTGGTTCCTGTCCTGCGCTGCAGCAGGAAGAAGGCAGGCGGGCAGTGAATCTGTAACTGCTCCCACCGGTCTCTCCAGGGCCAAAGAGAAGCTATCTGACGCCAGGCACATCATACCCCGCAACCTGAGCATCTGATGGCAGGGAAACCCATGTCCCGGCCTCGCCACGCGTGTTGGGTCAGTGTGCCACAGTGTCCTTGGCAGCACAGGCTCCCTCGCAGCCAGCTGGGTCAGCTGCAGCTGCCAGACCTTTTCTGAAGCGGCGTGGAGATCAACCTGAGAAATGGCATGAGGATACGATCCCAGTGCTGGAGCCCTGCCCTGATGGCTCTGCACCTCCCGTGTGCAACCCACCGAGCTGCATCACGGTGACCTGCTCTTAGGAGATGGATGGAAAGTACTTTTGGATGCTTTTTGCTAGCACCACGTACTCCATGGGTTGTGCTCCCTTTCTATGAATGTTATAGTCTTGTAGTGAATTAATTGGAAGTTTTTTCCATCTATGTGAGCTGGTGATTTGGCGTCGCGTGGTTTGTATCATAGGATCTGTGGAGCGTGCGTAAAAGGTGTCCCTTATTACCCCTCTGCTTCAGCGGTTCCTGCTGTACTGGAGGACAGTGTGTAGGCAGCAGATTTAATTCAAATGTCACCCTGTAATTGATTCTTGCTGGTAAAACCCAAATCCCTGCACCTGTCAGGAATCTGAGTGGTTCAGGTCTCTGATGAATGCTTTTTTCCCCCTTCTCTTAGACAACAAGTAAAAAGCAACGTGTCACACAAAAAGAGAAGAAACAATGTGCAGATCACATCACGAAATGTGTGTTTTCAGCTATGGAAGTGCATTAGTTTTTGGCTGTTGGCAAGGAGAGCTTTAGCTGTTGTATCCCATCCATGACAAAAGAATTATTCTGTCCGAGCAGAAGTGGATGAAGGTCATTTCAGGATACTCGTCAGTGAGCCTGAAATCTGCTGTACTCTGCCTTTCCACTTTGCCAGTTCCAATCTGTTTTTTTTAATGTGAAACCATCAAACTTAGCTTAGTTGTTCTGTACTTTACATGACATTTGGTTGTTTTGCTTGTGTTTGTTAGAGAGAAAAGGAGAAGGACGTCGATAGGAAGAAAAGGAAGTTGGGCAAAGAGGCAAAATCATTGCAGTCTTCACCTAACAAAGACTCCTGTAAATCGAAGTGAGTATACAGTGGTGGGATGGTAGAAAAATGCATTAAACTGAGCGTTTCTTTACAGCCTTAAGACAAGGAGCTGTACCTTCTGTTCTTCCCGTGAGTTTGCTTAACATAATGTGCCTTTAGAAACATAATCTGCTGCAAATTTGTCTGCCACGTGGCTATAGGAGCGTAATTTGCCTTTTTATTTGTTGCAGATGTGCAGTTGCCCTTAGTGTTCCCCACCTTCCTCTCCCTTTGTAATGCTCAAGGTGATGTTTTGATGTTTTGGTGCTTGGCCTCCTCCCGTGCTTGCATTACGTTGCTGTAAAACTGCATGTGGTGGCACCTGTCCTGATTTCTAGCAGTTGAAACGAAATGAAGACTTGGCCATTTGAAACACAGATGTAGCCGTCCTGCAGTTCAGATTGCTGAACTGATCCCTCCATTACACATAGCTCAAAAAATCTGTTGAGGCTGCAGGAAATGAAATTGCTGGTTGTGCCAATGCTGCTTTTCCTTCTAGGCTGATAGCCACACAGTGGCACTGCCATCTTTCAGAAGAGATGCTGTGCAACAAAATGATTGCGGGGAGTCTGGTGTTTGAGTTGGAAATAATGCAGCAGACTGCCTGCCTGCTGGGACCCTGTCTCACTGCAGTGGTGATCCCTTGTCAGGAGGATTTCCTTTCTCCCCCCAAATTGTCCCATTGTGTAGCTGAATAGGTGCGCATCCACTGTGTCTCGTGAACCACGCCAGGAATTTCAGGTGGCCTTCAAAGCCAAAAATGTCTCCTTTATTGCAGCAATTGCGTGGGCAGTGCTTCTGGTAGTTGTGCTGAAACTCCCCCCCGTGATTTGCACAACAGCATTCCGGTAGCACTTTGGCTAGGTCTGCGTGAGGGCTTCCAAGAATGTATCTTGATGGGCAGCACTCCCGAGAGAGGAGACTGGTGCATCCATCATGAGCTGCCGCAGTCTTTTTCTGCTTACTCAAGGCCTGAGCTTGAGGTATTGGCTTGGATTTGTTGAGGTTTGCATCCTGACTCAGCTGCTTCTCTGTAGGGAAAGCCTTGACCATCTTGCAGCACCAAGCTGTCGGGGCCCATGTTCAGCACTCATTGCTCCAGACACTTTCTGTTCTCTTGGGAACTTTCAGGAACTGAAAGAAAATGATGTAAATGAGTGTCAGTGAAATTAGATTTAGAGCTATTGAGTTCTGCTTATAGCCGCAGGAATTCCCTTGTAATCCCAACCCCAGATGATCAGAAATTTGGCACAGTATTATTAAATATGATCAGCTCTGCCATGTAAAAGCACAGCATTTTAAATCTTTCTCCCTTGAATCCTCACGAGTTGGCAAGTCCTAAAGGACCGACTGGGCTTAATTCTGCTGAGGCCTGCATGGGATCATGTGTCAGGGCAAGTGTCGGTGACAACAGAAGATGCCTTCTTCCATAGCAGGGGGAGAGAGGCGGCGCTGTGGTTCTCTTGCCATTTTGGGTGATTGGTCCTGGGGATTTTCCTCGCTGGAATTACCCCCTCTCTTTTTCAATGAAAAGGTGCTGTGGCATTTCTGCAGCATCCTGACCTCCTGCTTGCACATGTTTCCTCCAAGGATAAGTCCAGAGGCTTATTCCTACCTCAAGAGCAACTTGCTTGTGTGTTTTTAACAGCTGAACACGTGTTATCTGACACACAGCAAAGTCCCTGAAGTTTCATTTTTGTTTCTGTTAGAATCTTTGTTAATAAGTCATCTTGCATTTCCGAAGATATTGAAACAGTATTGGTACACAGCGCAAAAAACCCAACACCCTCAATATTATGTAGATACCATATTCATCCCAACTACAAAATTCACTTCCCATCTCCAGAGCACGGAACGCTTCGCCTGAGACCCAGAGCAGAGATCTCAGGCAACCCCTGCCACTGCCGCCCGTGTCTCCCACGCATCCTGCACCAAAGCCAACCAAGAAGGCCCACAAGAGGCCCAGGAGTGAGAACGGCCAGCCGCCTGCCACTGCCAGCAGCACTGCCCTGGACGCAAGCAACCACAAGGATCCTTCTTCCACCAAGCAGAAGAAGATGGTGGAAAACCACTCTGAGCAGGTGAAGGGCAACAAAGTAGGTATTGGTTATTAATGGTGGGATGTGTCCTGCAACTTGTGACTGTCACGCGATTCTCTTTAGAGACGTGTCTGTAGGTTATGAGGTGGGAAGAACAGTAAACCAGCCACTGGAGAGAGCTCTCTGAAACATATTTGTCCTTTCAGTGGCAATCTGTGTCTGTATCTCACTAGCTTGAATGGCCGTGCTGTTGTTATTGCTGCTCACTTTCCATCATCTGCTCTCACCTCACTGGTGAAACTCAGTGTGAAGGGGTGACCACGTGAAAAAAAGAATGGTGTTTATGACAGGAACTGGTTCTGACTGTAGACAACTGCCAGTACTATATGATAGGTGTAAAGAGAAGTGTGTTTACACGAACTAACAAAAACAAGTGGATTGCTTGCAAGTAGGAAATAACCAAACTCTGGTTTTGGCTGTAACCTCTGTAGAAGTTATTATAGCTTGCATTAAAAAATATTGTTAATGATTCTTGCAGCTAGATCTTATCTATTAGTGGGTTAGAAAATTCAAGTCTACTGCCGTTTCTGAGTGCCTGTATATGTGTGGTCCACAACTTCCATGTGCATGCACACTAATGAAGACTGTGCATGCTGTATTAGCTGGCTTCTCACTACTTTCTTTCTCCTGACATTGTAGTCAGTAATGCAGCAGTTGCTGTGGTTAAGCTAGATGTAAGTGTGAATGGATATTACCAGTTCCTGTCCTTTCCAGTGGCTGTGAAAAATGTGCTGCTGGCAGCCTTACTGCTGTCTTAGCTATTGTACAAGGAAACCTGCTGCCTAATTTCTGCCTGCTCAGGGAATGTTTGAGTGGCATTAAAACCTCAGCAGCAGCCTGGTGGGAAGCCAGGTATTCATTTCCAGTATTGGGTTGGGGTCTGGGAAAGAAGAGCAGGAGGAACCTTGAGAAGTAGCTTCTATCTCAGATAAATAAACTTCACTTCAAATTTAAGAAAGCCATGTTTCAGAACTGTTCTAAATGGATCTCCCTGATCAGCTTTTTCTCTGTTCCTGATTTTTCAGGGATCTGCGGGGGATGTCACAAATCCTTTACCAGTGCCTTCTGTGCCAAATGGTACCTCCAAACCAAGGAGACCTCAGATCAAGTTTGAAAGGTAAGATTTTTTTTCCTATGCCCCTCTGAAGATGCCAGGCAAGGCTAGCCATGCAGCCACTGTGGCTCCTGCTTGGTACTGAGCATTGCTTTTGTTACACCTGCCTTGTCACCTCTGGGACGTCCCCACAGAGCAATGGTCTCTCCTTTTAGCAGCTCCCAGTTTGAGGGAAGCTGCTGTACAAGTCAGGTACTTGTTTAACTCAGAGACATCCCACTCTGCACGGGGCTGTGCAGTGTGCCTAACAGCAAGGGATGGTGTTGGTTTCTCTAAGTCCTGGTGGGTGGCAGGTCAATCTGGGATATGAACGTCTAAACAGGCAGATGACATTCATGTAGTGATTCTTCTAATCTGATGTGTGTTTGATACCCGCTTGTATTGGAGTCACAGCATCACCTAGATGAGAAGGTTAACATTATTACTTTACCTACCCTTCTTCTCTTACGTTTGTTTTCCTCTGCCTGTCTCCATTTCAGACAGCATTTGACAGAATATTACCTGGAAGAGGCCAAGAAGATGAAGCATGAGGCTGATGCCATGGTAAGGCTGGGCCCTGTGCTCTACACAGCTTTTCCTCTGAGATCTCATACCTGCGGGTATGTGATGGAGGTGCACTGGCCAACGTCCCTTCCACCTAGGGGAGCATCGTCTAGTCACGTGGGGAGCTTGTTTTTATTTACCAGATTTTCAGGCACTTCCCTTTGTATAAATACATCCAGAGAATGTGCCTGGAGAACAGGAATAAAAGCTGACTTTGCCCTGCAGAGCTATCACAAAGTCGTGGCAGGTGGATCAGAAAGTCAGCTGTAGGGCGGTTTGCTCTGAAATATCAGGGTCCTGGTGATAACCGCCTTGCTGTTGAACAAGACTTGGAAGTGCCCTTTGCAGATGTAGCTGGCTTTCTCAGATGCGTGCAGTTCAACAGCACGTGTGATTAAACTACAGGTTTTTGTTAACTGTGGCTCAGTCGGATAAAATGCACCTGCCACTTGCCATTCATTCCCCTGTGAAATGTGGGAATAATGGAGAGAGAAACCTCCAATGCCTTGCAAAGAGCAGGCCCTCAGGTGCTGCCAAAAATACCTAAAAAGAGCGAGGACAGAATTACCATAGGAAAAACACTTGCTGTGGCAGAACACAAGGAAGAGAGGCCGACAGCATAGGCACACAGGCCTGGTGAGCAGGACAACATTAGGGGCTCAGAAGAGAACCTTCCATCACTACCAGAGGCCTGATGTGCGTTTTGTAATTCCTTCAAATTCTACCTATTTAGAGAGAGAAGAGGAATTTGGGTACGTTTGAGATAAATAGTTTTTGCCATAGTCTGAAAGTGAGAAATTTATTCCAACAGGTGGACAAGACTGGAAAGGCCTTTCAGTACCTCGATGCTGCCCTTTCCTTTGTTGAATACGGGATGGCCCTGGAATCGAATGCGGTAGCACCGAAACCTGCTTACAGCATCTTTGCTGACACAATAGATCTCCTCAAGTAAGTGGCTTTCGAACCATGACGGTGTGCTTGGAGGGAAGCGGTGGCTGTGTTGTTTGCTGGTGATACGTGTGACATCTACAGGAGGTACAACCCAGGGAGCCAGATACTGGGTAGACAAGGGAAAGGAATCACTTTATTCATAGAATCATGGAATCATAGAACTACTCAGGTTGGAAGGGACCTCAAAGATCATCAAGTCCAACCGCAGCCTAACCATGGTACCCTAACTCTAACAACCCTCTGCTAAATCATGTCCCTGACATGACAAAACTTCATATTACAGTTGAGGGCTGTGTGTTTTCAACAGCTGCTTTGACTTCCTCCCCATGGAGCCGATTGAAACAGCTACCAGTAATTTTGTTATAGCAAACTTCAACATTTTTAAGTGTCATTGCTCTCTGATTTTGATGGACTGTATTTTCCCACTGCTCTTGTTGCTTTCTTTTCAAAAAGGAGATGTGCTTGCTCGGATTTTTTTGGTATTTTAGTTTTTTTTTACCAAAAGGAAGAACTCCACCAATATGTCTTACTTGGCCTGGAATTGATATTCCACCCTCAGTGAGGAGAGCTCCTGCTGAGGGCGTCAGGCCTGCACCCATGGGGACATCAGCTTTCTGGGGTTTTGGAGCAGTGGCATACAGCAGTTCTTCTAACCAGACTTGAGAGCCCTGACGACTGACAAGACGCTGTTTGTTTTGTTCCCTTAGATACGTAATGACACTAAAACCCTTTACGGATGTCTCGGCGTCTTCACATGAACACATCTTTGCTGTGTTATGGTGCGTAACTGTTTTGCTGATTTCATATTCTGTTTGTAGACTTACTGTAGTGAAAGTCCTGTTACTCGTAGGGGCGAAGGAATGACTTAAATAGGAATCAGAGTTCTTCAAGGGAAAGAACAATATGAAAACCAGAGCAAGCCAGAACATCTTTAAAGTGGGCTAGGATATAACAAGAGACCAGGCATGGAAGGTGCAGGCTCCAAAATTTGACCTGTTGGTAACTGGAGAGTGTGTGAAGGCTTTCGTCCCAGGTAGAAGAATGTGATTTGCTTGCCCACATTTTGGCTGTGTAACTGATGCCGTAGCTGAGCACAGCTGAGGCTGCTGCTGGTTGAGCCCGTGGCATCCAGAAGGGCTGTGCACCTGTCTCTTTAAAACATAGCCCTTCATCTTTTTCACAGAATCTGACTCTTCTTAAGTTGAGCAGGAGAGGAGATCCTGAACTTGGTTTGGCAGAGAGGCTGATGGGTGCTGGTACCTACCTGGTGTGCTCATTGCTGGCACAGCGGCACCAGGCACAAGTGCTGACTCTTGAATGTCTTTCCATTCCCAGCATGCGCTGCCAGTCCCTCCTGCACATGGCAATGTTTCGTTACAAAAGAGACACTGCAATAAAGTATTCCAGGATCCTGAATGACCACTTCAAGGTAGGGTACTTGTGTTGCTGTGCTGCCAGCTCAGGGGCTACAGCTGGTTCTGCTATTGGCCAAGAAAACTAACAAGAGCTCTCTTCCTTGCTGCAGAGTTCTTCCAGAGTAACACAGGCACCTTCTCCGTGTGTTGCAAGGTAAGGGATAAAAATCTACGTCTGTAAAGGTGTCAGCAGAAACTGAAGTGGGAATCTTTGAGATGCTAACTGC